>CAMZMU010000037.1:73736332-73831815 GCA_947311845.1 Poa pratensis | reverse complement strand
TTTGGGAAACCCTCCAAGAGCACCAGCTGTATGCCAAACTTAGCAATTGTGAGTTTTGGCTCAGTGAAGTGCATTTCTTGGGCAATTAATGTATCCGCTGGAGGAATTTCTGTTGACCCTGAGAAGATACAAGCCATTCTTAACTGGTTATCCCCAACCAATGTTTTTGAAATCCGAAGCTTTCTCGGACTTGCCGGTTATTACCGCAAGTTCGTCGAAGGTTTTCCAGTATAGCCAAACCTCTGACCCAACTGTTGAAGAAGGACAAGAAATTTGAATGGACTCAGAAGTGTGAGGATAGTTTCCAAGAACTGAAGAAGAGACTAACCTCAGCCCCAATCCTGATCATGCCAGACGTCACCCAGAGTTTCGACGTGTATTGCGATGCATCACGCCTCGGACTTGGTTGCGTTCTGATGCAAGAAGGCAAAGTTGTGTCGTATCTGTCCGGCAGTTGCGACCGCATGAAGAGAATTACCCAACCCATGACTTGGAGTTAGCTGCTGTAGTCTTTGCTCTTAAGAAGTGGCGTCCCTATCTTGCGGGACATCGCTGCGAGGTCTATACAGATCACAAAAGCTTGAAATATATTTTCACCCAGAAAGATCTGAACCTGCGACAGAGGAGGATGGATGGATTAATCAAGGATTATGATATTGGAATCCATTATCACCCTGGAAAGGCTAATGTTGTTGCCGATGCCCTTAGTCGCAAACCTTGCACCCTGAATGCCCTGATCCAAGCCGAACAGCCAGCCTTGTTCAAAGAGTTCCAAGATTTTGGACTAGAGCTTGTTAGCCATGGTTATCTCGCCAATTTAGAGTTAACCCCAACCCTGATGGATCAAATCAAAGAAGCCCAAAAAGGTCATGAAAGCATAGAGGGAATTAGGAAGAAGATTTCCCTCGGCAAAGCACCCGTTTTACCGAAGATGCTGAGGGAGTGCTGAAATTCAATGACCGTATCTGTGTGCCCAATGTCACGGAACTTAAGGAGTTAATCCTGAAGGAGGCCCATGAGACCCCTTACTCAATCCACCCCGGCGGAACCAAAATGTACCAAGACCTTCGAGAAAGATTTTGTGGCATGGAATGAAGCGAGAGATTGGTTCATTCGTAGCCAAGTGTGACATCTGCCAGCGAGTTAAGGCTGAACATCAGCGACCCGCTGGATTGCTTCAACCTTTGAAAATTCCCGAGTGGAAGTGGGATGAGATTGGAATGGATTTTATTACCGGACTTCCAAAATCCAACCGAGGCCATGATTCAATCTGGGTCATCGTTGATCGACTGACCAAGGTTGCCCATTTCATCCCTGTCAACACCACCTATCGGGGACATCAGTTGGCCACTTGTATATTTCCAGAATAGTGAGCCTGCATGGTGTGCCTAAGAAGATTGTATCTGATAGAGGCACGCAATTCACCTCAAGGTTCTGGAAATCCCTTCATGAAGCCCTCGGAACCAAGCTAGCATTTAGCACAGCTTATCATCCCCAGACCGATGGCCAAACTGAGCGAGTGAACCAGATATTGGAGGACATGCTTCGCGCATGTGTTCTATCCTATGGTTCCAAGTGGGAAGATTGCCTTCCTTTGCAGAATTCTCGTACAACAACAGTTATCAGTCTAGTCTGCAAATGGCCCCTTTTGAAGCCCTTTACGGCAAGAAGTGTCGTACACCCCTGAATTGGTCCGATACCGGAGAAAGCAAATTGTTCGGACCAGATACCTCCGTGAAGCTGAAGAGCAAGTTCAGCTTATTCGTGAACGTCTCAAAACTGCCCAATCCCGCCAGAAGAGTTACGCTGACACAACCATGCCCGTGACTCACTTTCAGTGTCGGAGATTATGTTTATCTCCGAGTGACACCCCTCAAAGGAATGCAGCGTTTCCATGTCAAAGGAAAATTAGCGCCAAGGTATATTGGACCCTTCAAGGTCCTTGCTCGTCGAGGAGAAGTATCCTATCAACTGGAGTTACCCAGGAGTTAGGAGATTATCATGATGTCTTCCACATTTCCTTGCTCCGGAAGTGTCTTGAAGTTCCTGACCAGCCTGATGTTTTCAAAAACATCGACCACCTCTCCATCGACCTGAACCAAGATTTGACTATCGTGAGAGACCTCTCAAAATTCTCGAAGAAGACGTTCGTGTTACCCGAAGACGTGCGATCAAGTTTTACAAAGTTCAGTGGACTAACCACTCTGAAGAAGAAGCAACTTGGGAACGCGAAGATTATCTTCGAAGCGAATTTCCAGACCTCTTTAGTACCCAGGCCTAGCAAATCTCGGGACGAGATTTATTCTAAGGGGGAAGGATTGTAACATCCCAAAAATATTAATCAGTATTATTAAGATTCCAAAAGTGAGAGCCAACAAAAACTTTTGCCTAATTATATGTGTTGATCTCTTGCTGTTGCTTGTGTGTTTAATTCTTGTTGCTTGTGTTATTCCTTCTTGCTAGTGGTTTGTTGTTGCTCTAAATAAAAGCAAGAAGAAAAGAAAAGAATTGAAATAGCAAATAAAGCAAGAAAAATAAAAGTGACATTTGTGTCCCACAAATTCTCCAAGTGAGAATTTCAAATGGTTTCAAACAAAATTCAGTGGAGTGGGTTTATAAACACTCCCCATTTTGTTCCTACCACTTTCCCCTCTCAAATATTATTTTTGAACTAGTTTTAAAATTCTAAAATCAAAACAAATTGAAATAAATTAAAATGCCTTAATTAAAAACTATAAAAGAAAATGTTTCAAAACATTTTATTATTTTATGCCAATTTTTGTGGAGCTTCTGTACATTATGGGAAGGCCCCACAAATTTTCATTTTTTTATAAATTGATTTAGTGCCTCAAATTAAATCAGGAAGTGCTGCTGCATTAACAGAAGGGCTAAAACGTAATTAGAAGAAAGAAGAAGGAAAAGAAGAGTGCACAGGAGCCAGGGGGTTTTGGCAAAAGTGTCATCGCCTACCTCTCCGTCGCCGTGTCGTCGCCGCACGCCGCGCGCCTCGCCGTTTCCCCGGGTCCCCCAGGCCCCCCTTGCTCGCAGCCGTCCACGCTCCGTGCCTCTGCAGCCGCCGCAGTAGCTCGAGCACCACGCTCGACCCATGCCGCCCCTGTCCCCTGCATCTCCGCCGTGGTTAAACGGACGGCGACCGGCCAAATTGGCCCAGCTCGCCGCACCTCGCCACGCAATCCTCTACGCAGAGAACCCTAGCCCACGCCCGGACCCCCCAGACACCGCGCGCTGGCCTCTCCCGCCCTCTGGACGCCGCTGGACTGCGACCACCGTGCGCCGCCGTCGCGCCTATTTAAACCACCCGAGCCCAGCGCTCTCTCCACACCGCCCCACTGTCTCTCTCACTCACCACCCTCTCTCGTGCACCGCCAGGAGGCCGGAGCCTCTGCCGTGAAGCCACTGCTGCCCGTGGCAGTGCGCTGCAACCTCGCCGTGCCGAGGTAGGCGACGACCACGGCCTCGCCGTGCTGGCCTCCCATTTCCTTCCCTCTGGCCTCTCCCTGCATCCCTACGATCACCGCACTCACTCACCCCTTGTTCCCCTCTCTTTCGTGCACCAGAGCATCGCCAGGAGTCGCCGGAGCCCGTGCCCGTAGCCGAGGAAGTTCCGGAGCTCGCCGCCGACGAACCACTCCTTCCCAGGAAACGCAACTCGGCCAGGAGCTTCCCCCACACCGCCGCCGTCGATCTGCACCATCTCCGCCGTCCCTAGCCCTCTCAGGTGAGCCAATCGAGCTGCTCGCCGCCGCCGGAGCAACGGCGCCGCCTAATTTAGGTCGTCGCCGACGCGGCCTCTGTGAGCCGTTGGATCTTTGATCCACGGTCGCATACCGCTTCGCGCGCTTAGCCACTGACTGGTGGACCCCGCTAGTCAGATCTTTAAACATTTCCCGCGCGCGCACCGTTTCGCCTGAGTCACTGACTGGTGGACCCCACCTGTCAGGGATTTCAACATTATCCAGAACAGTTAGGATTTCTAATTTTAGTTTCTCTGGAAATTCAGTACTGGACTCATTTATAAATTCAATAACTTGAGAATTAGAATCCAAATAAATCAAACTCAATTGTTCTGGAAAGCTTATGAAATTTTAACCAACCCAATTGGTCTCATGTCATTTAATTAAACAGTTAAAAAGTATTATTGAAAATGCCACAGAAGGTTTAAAATATAAACTTGTTTGTTTCTGATACTCTGTTAGTCCAAATAATTCCAAACCAATTTTGCTAGCTTAGTACTGCCTTGTGTTAGCTCCCCTAATTTTGGTAGAATTAATTAAGCAGTATTAATTGTTGACTTTAAGATAAACCCTTCTGGACTAAAACAAACAAATATGTTTATTGGTTGACCCAAATGAGTTAGGACCAATTTTGTTAGCTCACCTATAGCCATGTTTAGTTACCCCTAAAAGGGTTTAATTTTTGGAGCAATAAATTTAAATGGTAGCTAAAACTTGATTATTAAGCTACTGGATTCAATCCAATGTGTAGGGAGTTTGGTAACTCCAAATGATCCAATTCAAATTGGGTTGTCTTCTACACATCAGTAGCTTTCTATAGAAATTTAGTTTGTATTTTTGTGACCAACAGAACTCAAGTTGTGGAATTAAACATGAATAACTAGTTTTCTGCCATAATTTGGACTTAATTAAATAATGTTTAATTCAATTTATTTGAAAACCAAATTGTGTGGTTTGTGTGCAGTAGCTAATTGTGATGTATGATTGTTTGTTGAGATGATTGCTTGTATAGCTTAGTGATTGGTTGCATTGTTTGTTTATTAATTAGACGAGAACGTTGTCGGATATATCGAGGAAGGAGAGTTTGCTGAAATTGAAGAACAAGAGCAAGATCACTTTGCCAAGCAAGGCAAGCTATTCTCTGAGCTTGCACTACAAACCTATGCATCTACTTTCATAACATGTTTTACTCTTAAGGAAGATTTATAAAACCCATTTCAAAAGTATATGGAAATTATTTTGCCACCTATGTAGAAATACAAGATAGTTATATCAAATTATAGGATGGAAAAACAATTATGTTTTATTCAAAACTCTTTGAAATTACTTGTGAGTTTATGAAATACCAGATGTCGGTGTTGAATGGAGAAGTGGAAAAATGGTGATGTTTATGAAAAATGCACAGTGTGTCCTTGTACTTACGTCAACCATCCGATACCCTGTGTGACCACATCCACCACATATGGGAAAAGGGCGTAGTCATATAATTTGCTCATATTAGTATGGGGTTCCTCAACAACGAGGATGACCTCGTTCCATGAGGGGATGGTCATGGCGACCTACCCCCTGACCTGGGTCCTGGCATCTGAGGATGGGGATTGAAGGGTTCGCTCGCCGGGCAGAACTACGAGTCCTCACACTTAGGTTTCCCGACGGGGAATCTGGACTGGGTGTTGATGGAAAGGATGAATAATTTCGTAGCGGTAGGATCCTATACTAGCATGAGCAAAGGACAGGCTATGGTCGGCGGCTTACTTCGCATACACCCTGTATGGCGAGACGTGGCGGACACGATGAGCTGCCGGATGGATGTGGGATAAAAGCGTGCTACCTCTGCAGAGGGTTAAAACTATTCGAATAGCCGAGTCCTCGGATATGGACAGCTGGGAGACCCTACTTGGCCATGTGCAAGTTTTGAAAACTTTTAAGTCAAAAAGAAATTGAAATGGTGGTGTTGTGACACAACTATACCAAATGGAGTGGTATGAGTTGTTGGAATAAATGGACTATGGTGAGCCATGGTCAGGAAAAAGGAAGGGTTTTGGAGAACAGATAAAATGGTGGTTTCTTTAAAAAGTGATTAAAACTCTTCTTACCTTTTTCAATAAAGATATAGAGATGTTTTAAACAAACAAAAGTTGTAAGTTAAAATAGAACTAGTGCATACTCATGTTGGGGTAGTTTGCGAGTACATTCAAATGTACTCATATTGGTTTCGCCCCTGGCTATTGTCCTAGCCAGACTACGAGGAGGAGCACTACGCCGAGCAGGAGTATGGCGACTTCTATGCGAACTAAGGATCTCCACAAGTCAGCTGCCTGTCGGGTTGTCATCGTTAGAATATGATGTCTACTACGCCGTAGCTTCCGCTGATATATTTTGGTTTGGCCCATGAAGGCACCTATGTAAGAACTTGGTCTAAATGACCATTTATGTAAGACTTCTTATTCGGTATTGTAATGGATGTAAACTTTGGTATCCAATTCGGATTATGTGCAACGACAGACTGAATCACGGGATCGTTGTGTTAAGCATAATCGGGTATTTCGGACAGAGCTAGTCCGGGTCCCCACAGTTCTTTTCTCAATGTGGCTGAGTCAAACACGCGGAATGGTTTATGTGTTTGTCCATGCCGTGACTGTCGGAATGAGAAGGATTACTCTTCCTCAAAAAAAAACCTTCACATCCACCTGATCAGTTCGATTTCATGCCGGCTATAACTGTGGACCAAGCACGGAGAAAGAGGGGTTATGAAGGAAGACAACGAAGAAGAAGAGAAAGAGGGGTTATGATGCAAGGGGGGAAGCTGAAGATGAAGAGGTACCAGATGAGCCCATCATAGATGATGATTTACGTCGGGTCATCGTTGATGCACAGACCGAAGCAGAAAGTGCACTTGAGAAGTTGAAGTTGGAGCACATGTTAGAGGATCACAAAAAAAAGTTGTACCCAACTTGCGAAGATGGCAACACAAAGCTCGGTACCACACTGGAATTGCTGCAATGGAAGGCAGAGAATGGTTTATCTGACAAGGGATTTGGGAATTTACTGAAAATAATGAAGCAAAAGCTTCCAAAGGATAACGAATTGCCTGACAGTACGTACGAAGCAAAGAAGATTCTCTGCCCTCTAGGATTAGATGTGCAGAAGATACATGCATGCATTAATGACTGCATCCTCTACCGCGGTGAGCACGAGAATATGAATGAATGCCCGGTATGCGGTGCATTGCGGTATAAGATCAGACGAGATGACCCTGGTGATGTTGAGGGCCAGCCCCCCAGAAGAGGGTTCCTGCCAAGGTGATGTGGTACGCTCCTATAATACCACGGTTGAAACGTTTGTTCAGAAACAAAGAGCATGCCAAGTTGTTGCGATGGCACAAAGAAGACCGCAAGAACGACGAGATGTCGAGACACCCGGCTGATGGGTCGCAGTGGAGAAAAATCGATAGAGAGTTCAAGGAATTTGCACGTGACGCAAGGAACTTAAGGTTTGGTCTAAGTACGGATGGCTTTAATCCTTTTGGGGAGCAGAGCAGCAGTCATAGCACCTGGCCTGTGACTCTATGTATCTATAACCTTCCTCCTTGGTTGTGCATGAAGCGGAAGTTCATTATGATGCCAGTGCTCATCCAAGGCCCGAAGCAACCCGGCAACGACATTGATGTGTACCTGAGGCCATTAGTTGAAGAACTTTTACAGTTGTGGCGTGATGAAGGGGTACGTGTGTGGGATGAGCACAAACAGGAGCCATTTGACCTACGAGCGTTGTTGTTTGTAACCATCAATGATTGGCCTGCTCTTAGTAACATTTCAGGACAGTCAAACAAGGGATACAATGCATGCACGCACTGTTTAGATAAGACTGAAAGTATATATTTAGGTAACAAGAATGTGTACCCGGGGCATCGTCGATTTCTTCCAAGGCAGCATCCCGTAAGAAAGAAAGGCAAGCATTTCAAAGGTGAGGCAGATCACCGGACGAAGCCACCTCTCCCTACTGGTGATGTTATATATGATATGGTCAAGGATTTAGAAGTAATCTTTGGAAAGGGTCCTGGCGGACAGTCTGTTCCGAATGACGTTGACGGACACGTACCCATGTGGAAGAAGAAGTCTATATTTTGGGAGCTACCCTATTGGAAACTCCTACAGGTCCGCTCTGCAATCGACGTGATGCACGTGACGAAGAATCTTTGCGTGAACCTGCTAGGCTTCTTGGGCGTGTATGGGAAGACAAAAGATACGCCGGAAGCACGGCAAGACCAGCAACGTATGAAAGACCCAGACAACCTGCATCCAATGAAGACGGATAAAGGACGTCTAAGTCCTGCTAGCTACGCTCTTACCAAAGAAGAGAAGGAGATATTTTTCGAAGTCCTGAGCAGTATGAAGGTCCCGTCTGGCTTCTCGTCGAATATAAAGGGAATAATAAATATGGCAGAGAAAAAGTTCCAGAACCTAAAGTCTCATGACTGCCACGTGCTTATGACTCAATTGCTTCCGGTTGCATTGCGGGGGCTTCTACCGGAAAATGTTCGACTACCCATTGTTCAGCTATGTGCGTTCCTCAATGCAATTTCGCAGAAGGTAATCGATCCAGCCATTCTAGGAAGGCTACAGAAGGATGTGGTTCAATGTCTCGTTAGTTTTGAGTTGGTGTTCCCACCATCCTTCTTCAATATTATGACACATCTCCTAGTACACCTGGTCGACGAGATTACCATTCTGGGTCCTGTATTTCTACACAATATGTTCCCCTTTGAGAGGTTCATGGGAGTCTTGAAGAAGTATGTTCATAACCGTGCTAGGCCAGAAGGAAGCATCTCCAAAGGCTATGGAACAGAGGAGGTCATTGAGTTTTGTGTTGACTTTATTCCTGGCATTAAGCCGATTGGTCTTCCTGAATCGCGACATGAGGGGAGACTGAGTGGAAAAGGCACTCTAGGAAGGAAATCAACAATATGTAGGGACGGGCATTCTTTCACACAAGCACACTACACAGTTCTACATAATTCCAGTTTGGTGGCTCCGTATATCCAGAAACACAAGAATATTGTACGCTCCAGCAACCCGGGGATGGATGACTCCTTGATTACAAAGGAACACATGGAGAATTTTGGCGGTTGGTTGCAAACACATCTCAACAATGACAACACTGTCTCAGATGAGCTGTACTTGTTGTCTAGGGGACCATCTTCGACTATTTGGACTTTCCAAGGGTACGAGATAAATGGGAATACATTTTACACGATCGCCCAAGATAAAAAGAGCACCAACCAAAACAGTGGTGTCCGCTTTGATGATTCAACAAACAACAATGGGCAAAAGGTCACATATTATGGTTACATAGAGCAGATATGGGAACTTGACTATGGACCTTCTTTTAAGGTCCCTTTGTTCTGGTGCAAATGGTTCAACCTGAAAGGCGGCGGGGTAAAGGTAGACCCATTGTACGGAATGACTACAGTGGATCTCAAGAATCTTGCGTACGACACCGAACCATTCGTTCTAGCCAATGATGTGGCTCAGGTTTTCTATGTGAAGGACATGTCTACCAAACCGAAAAAAAGAAAAGATAAGCAAGCGAATACATCAGCCGATGAGCCAAAGCGCCACATAGTTCTTTCAGGGAAAAGAAACATCGTGGAGTGGAGGACAAGACAGACATGTCAGAAGATTACAATAAGTTTCATGAAATTCCGCCCTTCAAAGTGAACACTGACCCAAGCATCAAGTTAAATGATGAAGCTTGTCCATGGTTACGGCGCAATCAGAATAAAGGGACACACACAAAGAAAAAGTGAAGACTAGATAGGGATGTTGTTGGTGATGTGTAATAATGTATTAAACTTTTATGTAACTTATTCTGAAAACTCTAAACACTGAAGAGAACAAAACACACGGTTTCCCCTGCATACAGCCCAACGGTGGCTCGTGAGTGCCCGCATATCAAATGCACCGTTGGACGTATGCAGGGAATCCGAATGCTCTGTATATACCAAAATGAACTACAATGAGTAGACACTGAGTGCGAACATGTCCGAGAGGGGGCTATATATAGGGTCATGTGGCTCACGAAGTGGTCGTGATAGTGCTGATCCAACAGCTCACAAGCCCTCAAAAGAAACACACCCCTGATCCAATGTCTCACAAGCGCTTGAAAGAAACACACGATCCGTGTGCTTCTTTAGTCCCGGTTGGTAACACTAACCGGGACTAAAGGCGGGCTTTGCGGTCACGACTCGTGTCAGTCACATGTCCTCTCCAGCGCTACCCTAGCCACGTGTCCTCCCCTAGCGCTGCCCTGGGCACGTGTCCTCCCCCAGCGCTGCCTTGGCACGTGTCCTCCCCCAGCGCTGCCCTGGAGGTCTTTATATATTGTCGCTGATGGGGTAAACCCTAATCCACCATTCCTAGTCACGAACGCATCGTCTCCAGGAGATGGATCCGCCACGCCGCCGCAGTGCCTTCTGGACGAGGTCGAGCGTGCTCGGCAGAGCGCGCTTGGGCGCTACCGCGGGAGCCTATCCCGCCGTATGCCCACGAGCCCGGCGTGGAGAGGAATGCCCTTCTACCGGCCTCCTGCTCTGGTGCCGGAGGAGGTGGGAGGACGTATGATCGCACGTGGTCCGACGTCCCTGACCCCGACGAGGATGCGTATGCCGCAGGGGTGGCGTGGGGATCCACGGCCGCATACGGCGACTTCGCCACCGCACCTCCACCAGCCATAGCCGCACCTCCTGACGAGGAGGAGGAGGACGACGACGACTTCGACTGGAGCGACCATGGGGAAGAGGGCGGTGGCCGCAGATGCAGGAGGCCATTGAAGCCTCCTTGCAGTCCGTCCGCGATGACCGTGTCCAGCGAGCCAGGACTTCCTGTCAGCTCAAGGCGAAGGAGGCTTCCGAGCTGGCTTGGGTGCTGAAAGACTCATCCTCCATGGATCTTGCCCTACGCCGCAAACGTGCGCACGAGAACCAGAAACGTGCCGTGAACGGGGCTGGCTCCTCCCGCCGTTCCCCCTAATCCTACGGCCTCCGATCCAGCAAGTTCGTTTATGTAGTAATGTAACTGTTAGTGATGTATAATAATGTATCCTTTTATGTAACTGTGTGGGATGTTGTTAAGGATGTTTTTTAAAATAAAGAGATGACTATTACAAATTCAAACAATATTAGTTAATGCATTTTTTAATTGAAAATGGCAAAATGGTTAATAGTTTGAATAGTTAGAATAATTATTTTAGAAAACAGAAAATGGTTTTAGATTAGTTATTCAAATTCAAACACTTTTCATGTTGAGTTTTTTGTCAGATTCAAAAGTATGCACAAGTTATTCAAATTCATATTCAAACACTTTTCAAATTCACACTTTTGGGCATTTGCGCGCTAAAATTCAAAATTTGGGCCCTTGAACGCAAAAAACAGACCTCTAGTATCGGGTGGAGCCACCACCCGAGACTAGAGGTGCATTTGCGCGCGCTGGGGTGGCAACTGCGAAATAACCTCTGGTCCCGGGTGGTGTCTCCACCCGGTACTAGAGGGTACCCTCTAGTACCGGCTCGTGGCTCCACCCGGGACCAGAGGTCCCTGGGTATAAATACCCAGGCCTCAATCCCGGACCGAGTCACCAGCCGGGAAGCACCAAATCGAAGCGAAGCCCTGGTAAAATTTTCTCGTCGCGCCGCCGCCGCCGTCCTATGCGCCCGCGACGTCTCCTCCGTGCCGTCGCCTCCTCGATCCGCCACCCGCGCCCTCGTCCGCGCCCGCCACCGTTGCCCCCTCCGCCGCCCGCGAGCCCGCCGTCCTCCGCACCGGTGCCGCCCTCCTCCGCTGTCGCTCCCTCCTCCTCCACCGTCCATCGCTCCCGAGGCCCTCCTCCACGGCCTCGACCGTCGGCCGCCGACCTCGAGCCCTAGCCTCCTCTGGCCAAAATCCCAAGGTGAGGATTTAGTTTTTTTTAGGTAATTTTTTTGTGTAGTTTAGGTGTTTTTAGGTAGTTTTTTGTTGTGTAGTTTAGGTTTTGTTTGTTTTTGTGTAGTTTAGGTAGATTTTTTGTGTTGGTTTTTTAGTATTAGAAAATTAGTGTTAGGAAATTTAGTGTTAGAAATTTTAGAAATTTAAATTTGCTAAGTGTAGATTTAAATTTGCTAATTGTAAATTTTGCTAAATGTAGATTTAAATTTGCTAAGTGCAAATTTAAATCAATTTTTTGTTTTATACCCCACTGTGATTTTAGTTTATTGTTCTCGGCGACGATGTCTCTGTTGGACCAGAGGGGCGATGTCCGGGACTGGGCTCCGCCGGGCTGGCACTGGAGGTGTTACCTTCCGGGCGTAGCTTAGTTAGGAATCCGGGTGACGTCGTCAACCCGGATCTTCTTTGGTGGCGGTCGAGTGGGCCACGCTCGGTGCAGAGGGAGCCGCCCCCGAGGAGGTGGTACGTCGCCGTATCAGGGAGGAGGACGAGCACGTCCATTCCTACATGTATTTGTTGGATACGCCAGCGGTGTATGACAGTAGATGGTCGATTCTTCATAGGGTTCCTTCTCACGTGAGTTATGACCCTGTGATGGTTCCTGTTCTTTGGATGCGCAGCGCCGGCCGCTCAGCACCCCGCGGCTTAGGAGCCGGTCGAAGTTAGTTTGAGAGGTTAATGCATGTGAGAGGAAGATGTTTTAGTGATATTATTCATGATGTATTAGGGTTAAATAAAAATGGACCCGAGCTATGTGACTGGATTAAATAAAGATGTATGAGCGATACTTTTGCATATTTGTAAAGTTCCCTACTTTGAATTATTCTGCTAATGCTATCATTGCTTTATCTTTCTTTTGTATTAGTTAAGCAATGGATGGAGATGTTCCCTTCGTACGCAGAGAAGGGGAAGAAGAGGTGTTCGCCATTATGCGGGAATCCGCGGATGGAGCTGAAGACAGTAGAACAGAAGTATATGGCTTACAGTTTTTGAACGAGTCTGGCCCGGGAATGGAGCTGGAACGAAGCGTCCAAGCGCAAACGAGCACAGAGTGCGATGACGACTTGCAAATTTGTGGACCCCTGCAGTCTGGCGTGGTATATTAAGCTTCTGTTGATCAGATGCAAAAATTTATTTGTATATATATGTATTAACATATGTTTCTTATTTTTAGACCTCTGCATCGACCCAATCTAGTAAACGAGGCCATGCCAAAGGGTTGGCCGCAGATGCGCATCTCACAATTGAGGTCATCTCTGCAGACGGCAAACCGTTGGAGCCCAAGGCGAACGCATTGAAGTTTGTGCATCAATGCGGAGTTGTTGTTAGGGACAATGTTCCGATCAGCATTCAGGAATGGATTGAGCAAAAAAACTTAGAGGGAGCTAGTTATGTCAGCGATAGAACTAAAGAAGTGCTTTGGGAGAAGTTCAGAGCAAAGTTCACCCTACCGGTGTTGGATTGTCTCGAAAACACAGAAGCCATGACGAAAAAAGTCAAGCATTTTGCTATGAAGAAGATGGCTGAACAATTCAATAATTACAAGAACAGATTATACCGTGATTGGGTCTCGAAAAATAAAGTTCCAGATTTCACTGGAGCACTAGAGAGGCAGTGGGCTCACTGGAAGGCATTTCTGGAATACAAGGATTTAGAACTAGCCAAGCAAAGATCAAAAAAGAATAAGGAGAATGCAGGGAAAAAGAAATATCACCATAAGTTGGGGGGAGGTGGCTACGTAAGTGCCGAGCCTAAGTGGGATCTGATTGAGGCCGCTATGCGCGAAAAAGGGATCACTCCAGTTACAGATAACTGGCCCCATAGGGTCAGAAATTGGATGCTTGCTCATGGGGCGGAGTATGACGCATCAGGTGATCTAATAGTTGATGAAACGAAAGAAACTCCTATACCCCGGAAAGCAATTCTTGATGCAATCGCCGATGCTCAAGAGGGAAGGTTTATTCCCGACAGAGAGAACGACGAGCTGACAAAGGACCTCGGTAATAAAGAAAAAGGAGGACGAACATGAGGCAAGGGAGCTTCTGTGACGTGGAATGAAGGGTTTCCCGAGGACCGTGAATCTTATAGAAGCCGAGGAAGAGCAAGGAAGAGGAAGGAGCTGGAGGATTCAGACCGGTTGAGCAAAGTAGAAAGTATCATTAGCCAACAACAGAAGCAAATAGATCAATTGCGCGAGCAAGCTTGTAAAGGGGCAACTCATCAGCTGCAGCAAGATAGTCAAGCAAGTGGTCCATCTCAACGGAAAAGCAGCGTGGCTTCCGCGGTGGTCGGTGCTGATGAGGCATCGAAGCAAACCTACCGCATGGATTTTATCACTGAGAAGACAAGTTGTGAGCTACATGAGGCACTGAGAAACTTAACCGTGAAGGCGGCGGACGGCTATGCTTTAACTTCTGAATCTGCTACAGCACTGTATCCTGGCAATGAGATTCCAGATGGCTATGCTCGTGTCGGCGTGGATCAAGTTGAACCCGCATTTCAATCACTCGAGCTTGAAATCCCTGGAGATGATGATGAGAGGACACTGGGAGATTGCCAGGGTAGACTCATTCTATGGCCCAAGAAATACATCGTGTTTCCAGGCTGGACGCCAAGGCCACCATCGCCTCCTCCGAGTCGAGATGACGGCAGTGACGACCACCAAAACACGAGTCCATCTCGATCTCCGTCGCCGCCTCAGCCGACTCCTCAGCCGTCTCCGCCGCCTCCGCCCACTAAGGCTAAGACCGCCCAAAAGTCTCTAGCCGACTCCTCAGCCGACTCGATGGGTTTCCGACCCAAACCCCAATACGAGCCCCTCCCAAAATTACCGAAGGATCCTCCCGCGAGACCTTACGACGTCGAGATGACTCCAGAGCAAGGCGCCGCGTGGCTGGCAGCCAAAGCAAAAAGACAGATGGCGGAACTGGTTGCGAAAAGACAGCCCGCGCCAAAACAAGTATTTACGGCAGAGGAAAAAAAGTGGGCTGTGGACATGCTTAATCATCCATCGCAAATTGAGATAAATAGGTCAGATGACTATGCACGTTGTCTGGGCAAAATTCGCCCCAAGACGACGACAAGTAGTACTTCCAGCAGGAAAATAAAAAGAGAGGTTGTCCAGCTCGGAGAACAGTCAAAACAGTCCATCTCCCCGCTCAAGGTGGTCACTGATAAGGGCTCCGCGCGTGCGGCGGATTTAGCTTACCGCGCGGAATTTGCTACAGAAATTGGTATTTCACTTTCTCAACTGGAAGCGGAAGAGCTCCCCTCCTTTATGCCACCTGATAAATGGACCTGGGAATACGGGAAGTCTCTAGTGCCACCTGATCAGATCGATAATCTACCAACACAAATGCTAAGACTGCATAAATGGTACATGGAAGTCACAAAGCAAGATCGAAAAGTGCTCCTTGTGCAAGTTACAGAAGAACATTTCAAAGGTAAAGACGAGTTAACTATTTACCTTGAAGAACTCTATCAGTTATACCAGCTTGACGCCTGTAACAGCCCAAAGTTAGAGAGCCAAAAATGTGAATAAAATTTCCACTTTTGCATTTCATGCTTGCATCATGGCATCCATTCTAACTGCTAAACAAACAAAACAATTGGTTTAGCACCATTTAAAAACAAATGCCAACCGTGCTTCAACAAAATTCCAAATCAGAGAAAGCACTCAATATTGCAAAACAAAACTACCTTGACATATTATATTTGTCAAGGAAGTTCCAAGAGTTCAAAATTAATATTTTGGACTTGCTTTAAAAATTCTAAAGCAATATCATTTTGGTTTTAGCAAAAATACCATAAGCAAACCCTATGAACAAAAGTGGTGCAAAACATTTTAGTTTGAGCCACCAATTTTTGTGGAGCCTCTACATGATATGGGGAGGCTGCCCAATTAATTTCATAAATTTTGGAATAATTTAAGTGCTTCAAAAAAATCCCTAAAGGGCTACTGGGTTTAAATAAAGCAGAGAAGGACTTATCTGTGAGGGGAAGAAGTTGCCAGGGGGTTTTTCGTAAATTTGCGCGTTGTCTCTCTCCTCCCGCACGGCACGCCACCGTGCATCCCGCGTCGCTGCGCCGCGCCGCCCAGGCCCCCCACGGCGACAGGCCTCCGTGCCCCTCGCTCCATGTCGCCGCGCCGGACCCCCCTGCTCTCCTCTCCCCTGCGAGTGAATAACAGGAGCACCCCGCCCCTCTCTGCTCTCTCCTCTCTTTTCTCTCCCCCCACGGACCCGAACTTCGCCGAGCTCGCCGCCGGTGTTCGAAGCCACCCCGAGCAAATCGAAGCGCCCCACAAGCTTCGCCGTGTCCTCCTCTACACCCCTCTCGAAGGAATCAAGCCGGGGCGCCGGAGTTTGCGAGTTCTGCTACGTCGCCTTCAACTCCGGCAGAAGCTTCGCTGAGTGATTGCCGCCTCCCTCGACCTCCTCCGTCCTCTCCGAGCACGTGCACGCGTCAAGGGTGAGTTGGCGTTTCTCCCCGTGCCCTCTTTTCGTTCGCGCGTAGTCTGTAGCGATAGTTCGTTGAAGCTCGCCGCCGCGGTAGCTCCTCGCCGTCGTTGCTCCGGCGACCATTAGCCAGCGGCGCCGCGAGATTCATGCTCCCCGTGCTCCTACGAGTCCGTAGAACCTCGTGCCATGCGCAGTAGTGCCGTAGAACGCCGCGTCCGTCCTCGCCGTCGTCGGCGACCGCCGCTGCGCTCCGGTCAAACCTGGCCGCGGGTTCCCGCGCGTCCACGTGGGTGCCAGCCTGGCCACGGGCCCACTGGTCAGTGGCTGTGGCTAGCCCAGCCTGTGTGCAAAAAGGTTCCGGTAGCTTTTCTGGAAAATTAATAAAAAGACAGAAAATTGTGTAAAACTTCTAAAATCCATAACAAATTAAATACTTGTCCAAAATTTATAATTAATATACCAAAATGTTCAGAGAAATAAAACCTGTCTAATGGGATAACTCACACATCAAACTAATTTAGTTTAGTTGCTGTTTTATTTAAATAAGTAAAATGGCAGAAAAGAAAATGATTTTGTAAAACTCATAACTTATTAAATATTGATCCAAAGATTACAATTAAGATATCAAAATGATCAGTGGATTAAACCTTACATTCTAACATCATTTTCATGTCGAAATAAATACTGGGAATAACTTTTTCATGCCCTTTAGAAAAAGGGCAGATTATAAAATGAAATTGGAAAATCCATATCTTTAAAAGTAATGATCCAAAAATTATGTTTGACCCCTCAAAATGTTCAGCAAGAAATATACTTCAAGTTTCACCTTGTTTCCCAACATGGATACTTAGTTTAATGTGATTTAAAATAATTTGGCTAAAATGGCAGATTTAATTCAAATACTGGAAATTCCATAACTTTTGATCGATATATCAGAAAAATGTGTTTAATATACCAAAATGCTCAGAAAATCATGAACTAACCAGTAACATCCATTGCATGCATAATTGAACAAATGTGCAGTACTGTACTATTTAAAAGTTAGGGAAATCACTAATTTAAATATGGGGCTTTATTCTTCTCTTGTCGAAATAATTATTTTTGCACCCCATTTAAATTAGTAGATGCTGTTATAGTGATTCCAGTGCATATAAAATGTCATGTCATCATGTGTTTGCGCATTGCATTTGTTATGCTTGTGTGGTTATTGATTGTGTTCTTTTCGATGTTTTTATGCATCGATAGATCAAGCAGTCGGGGTTCCACCACAATACCCTGACGACCCGTATTACCAGCCCCCTGAACAAGGCAAGCGTAATCCCCCCTCTGAGCATGTCTCATCCTAATTTCCGCAAATATTTTCTCCACTATAATATTGCATGCGATTCCAAATGTCAATTTGGTTGGATTAGAGTATCCTATTAGTTGCATTATGTTTCCGATGCCAATACCTGTTCCCCTCCTAATATCCATAGGACTGCATTGTTGGCCGGAGTTACTTAACTATGATATGCAAATGCTTAGCCATGCTTAGTTAAATGCTTAGTCATCCGGTGGATATTTCATTGTTGGAACTGTGTATGGAATGTCCGGATGTGGTGGAGAAATTGTGGTTACATATAATGATTTGCTTAAAGGCGGGGATGAGAGGCCACAGTGGTTGTGGTGTGTTGTCTCGTTCTCGCCGCCTAAGTGCGAGTTCTCCCCTTCGAGCCAAGACTGAGCGTGCTTCCATCGGTGGGCTATATGGACCCCCTATCGACCAACTAACTTGGGCGGGACTAGCCAGGGTCCTCTAGTTTGAGCTTCCATTTGCGCGTGCGTGAAGACGGTGGCCAGGACTGGGATGAGGATGGTGGTGTCTAGGAAAATGAGTGGCCACGGGGCAGGGTGTTGGAGGCACTTAACCTGTCCCGTCCTTACTGATGATCCTGGGTTAGTCTTTAACAAGGTAAAGGTTGTAACCGCTCCCACTCAGCCGGCTTTCCACGGAAGAGAGCTAATTGCATAGGCAATGGGCCGGACGGTACCGATGGTTAAAAACAGTACACCCCTGCAGGGTAAATCTTTTCGAAAAGCCGTGTCCGCGGTAATGGACGACTTGGTGCCGGATTCAGAGACCATAGAAAAATTGAACGGAATGATTAAAACCTGAGTACTAAAGGTACTACAAGATTGCGAGGTGAGCTTCCTCGAGGGTGATTCGGGGAGGCGCCTCTGTAGATAGGTGAAGTGGATGATGGAGGTTGATGTTGAAGATGATATAAAGAAAAGAGTTTACTTCTTATCCCCTTTGAAAAATATTCTGATTAGTCGTTGCAGGTGTCTTTTATAAAGAAAACTAGCTTTCTGCAAAATAGCCATAAAACTTTTGAAAGCCAATCATTGAGCTAGTAGCTCTAATAATCTTGCAGAGTTCGTCGAACTCAACGTCGTTTGTTTATTTTCAGTGGAGGACTTCACCAACACTAAAGGTGGGTTCTTTGTGGACGTCGACGAGTAGTCTTGGGTCCCCAGGTGGCAGCTTGGGACATCCCGGAACAGCTGGCGCTGGAATGTTATCTATAGGCCTCTTAGGCCATAATTTGGATCTTGTTGTTTAGAACAACTTATTTCGCTTCCGCATGATGTACTGTTGGGTCTGTGACCTCTGGTTGTAATATTTGCTATCTTTCTCTACTATAAGGGTTGAACTATACTGCTTTGAGTCGTAGAGTCTGTGATGTGCCAATTGTTCCACAAGTCTTGATCTCTTTATTATGCATTGATAGTTGTGCCTGCGTTAAGGCATCAATCGGGGTGTTGCGTTGCCGATGATCAATTCCGAGCAACGCCTGCCAAAGGTTTTGGCCGGGGATTGGTAAACCCGTAACCTCCGGTTGTATCGCTTAACCGGTGACACACAGCATCACTGTATACTTCAGCGGTCGGGTCGCTACAACGCCCTCGACTTGAGTATCGTTGGTACCTATTGTCTGTAAGTGATTCAATTCATTTATTTTCTAAAATAAAGTCTATAGCTCAGTTCGGTCATTGCCTGTTCTAATTATGCTCTACGCTATTATGCAGAATGAAGAGTGATGAATGTGACAGAAAAAGAAACTTTGAGATTGGGTTTGTTAACCCAACCCGAGTTAATGAAAATCTGCTACGGAGCTACCCCAAGGAAACGGTGGCCAACTTGTTTAGGTTCATAAAGAGGCAATATTATAAAAGGAAGATATTGTTTCCTTACAACTTCAGGTAAGAGTGTTACTGTCTTGTACACATTAGTTTTTGCTTACTCGATGTTAAGTGTAACTGATTAGTTACTGACATATATAAACGTGCGCAGCGACAATTACATTCAGCTAATCATTGAAGTTGATGATGCAAAAGTTGAAATCTTCGACTCATTGGCGTGGCCCCAAGAGAAGTACCAACATATTCTAGATGTGCTCAAAGGGTATTTTCAATCATTATCGTACTATATCGGTCTCTTTTGTTCAATTCCTGAGATATCAAGTAACTAATTAATAACTCATTTATTCATTTGTTTGCTGGGCAGGATTTGGAAAGATTTCAGAAAGAGCACAGCTGGTGATTTTAAAGAGGAGCTTATGTTTGTTAATGCCAATGTAAGTAGTACGAGCTAGGTTCGCGCATCTCTTTAATTCAAATTTCAATACCATCATACCATGCTTGATTATTATTTGATTGAAATCTATTCTAGTAAAGTACTGTAAAAGGCAGCCACCGGGAACCAATTTGTGTGGATACTACGTCTGCGAGTGGATTCGCTGGGAGGTCTCTGAGCGGAACCCATCGACATTTATAGAAGTAAGTGAAAAAATATATTCACAGTTTTATTTTATTACCATCAATTGTGTTGAGTGTCATTCATAATTTCTGTTATGATGATTGATATGCATATTGATCTCCTTCTTTTATAGATGGATAGAATGCGGAGGGACCTGCAACCAAAGGACCACTTTCGACCAATTCAAGAGGAAATTGCGTGATTTTTGATGAACTATGTCATAAACCCAAAGGAAAATACAATGCCACCGGTTGATGATCATGTAATCATGTAATTAATATGATCTCTATGTAATCGAATAGCCGATGGATAGAATGCGATGATCATGTAATCGAATAGACGACGGGCTCTAGTCCCTGTTTTATAAGATCTCTATGTAATTAATCGAATAGACGGGCTCTAGTCCCGGTTGTGATCTCCATGTAATCAATTAAAAATGATCGAATTCTCATAAAGATTTCTTTTATGAATATTTTGATATGATATATGTATTTTTCTGATTTATAATTAATTAACCATATATTTTGCAAGATTAATCATAATATTCAATAGGGAAACAAGAAAACCAGAAGCCGCCACGTGGGAGAATCTCTAGTACCGGGTTGTATAACCACGCGGGACTAGAGGTCTTCTGCCACTTGCTCTGCCCAGGCCCCGCGTGGAGCTCTCTAGTACCAGGTCGTAAGCCACCCGGGACTAGAGGGGGGAGCCTCTAGTCCAGAACCCGGCGTCCCGGGTGGGAATCGGGTACCAGAGGCCCCTACCACCCGGGACGAGAGCCCCATTTTCCACTAGTGACACTCTATGTGATCTGTATCTCTCATGCATAGAAGTAATGCTTGGGACAATTGTAAAATTCTCGAGAGGAAGACCCACATAAATCAGCAAATTATATTCTTAAACACATTTAGAACCATTATCACATTACACTAAGCACATGTAACACCCATAATTGTTGTGATCACAGAAGATATTTCAGCTCGTCAACAAGAAGTAAGAAATTGTGCGTGTAACTATTTCTCCTTTGTACTTATAACTGGCTAGAAAATTAATCAATTTATTTTCTGGATACTACCAATGCATGTGCTACCTGATCTATCAATACTAGGACCGGACAGAGGGAAGCAAATATAATGAATAACTTGTAAAATGACTGAGTAACCTACCTTTCAATTTTATGAAGTGTGCGAGGCTAATGTGTGTGTTATGTTTGACCATCTCACATCATACAAGACTTGTTATTTTTTCCGGATTTCTCTCTATGTAATGACCATCATGCACCACTTCGATTATTAATTCTTTCTCCTCGCCAGATGTTGGCCAACATCCTCACCCTAAAAAACAAACATAACCCTGTTTTTTAATGCATCTTTGCATGCCACTATAGCTATATATGTTGTTGCGCTATCACTATTTCACAATTTGTATTGCCACAATCAATTGCGCATTGTCTCAAACTTGAAACTGATCCCGTTAATAAATAACATGAAGGCCACAATGACAACATTCACCACATTATACTCTTACAAAAGCGATGATTGGTATGGATGCCTAATCCTCCAGAGCAGGAACATGACATGAGCCATATGAAATAGGGGCAAAGGTTCTGGCACCATCACACATAATTATTTATTTCCTATCTTTGGAGTACCAACTAAGGACATAAACTTAGAAGTGCCCATGGCATTAGATGAACACTTAATTACGAACACTTAATTGATTGTATATGAAGAATTTATGAGACAAAGTTAGGGACGATGCCACGCACATGTCATGGTTTCTCACATAACGTGAAGATGATGTTAAATTGTAGTAACCGTGATGGACATGTGAGATTTGTAGAATCCCTAAAATTGTGTTGTATTGATCTGGACCCTGGTGGGGGGTTTATATAGGAGTACGAGGGGGTAGGAGACTTGGAGTTACAATGAACCTGGTCCTATCTCTAGACATGGAAGGAGACAATCACAATCAATCCCAATTAAGTCCAATTATTTGTCTAACATCCCCCTCAGTCGTAGCGGGAGTGAAGCGGACGATTTCGACTGGAGAAGTCATGCGCGTCCGTCGCCTCCTCCACCTTGTCATCATCGCCGTCCCCTTCTGGTTCCTTCTCTTCCCTCTCTTCCCTCCCGCAGTCACAGCGGAAGTGTCATGGACGCAAGGGATGACGCGGATGCTGTTGACTGGAGCGCTTGAGTAGCTGTAGACGTGTGTATGATGTTGATGTCGAGGTAGCCGAGCGTGATGTAGCCGTGGTCGAGGTTGTCGCGGTCGGCGTAGCCGATAGAGCCGAAGGCGCAAAAAATTGCGCGGTTTTGGGTTTTGAGGCGGCGGCGGCAGGGTTTCTGCGGCGGCGGCGGGTTTTTGGGCGGCGGCGGCAGGTTTTCTGCGGCGGCGACAGAGTTTTTACCAGGCGGGCGAGGCGATCGTGTGATCGCCCTAGCAGAGCGCCGGCGGGGATTTTGGGCGTAGGGTTTTTGAGGCGGCGGCCGGGGCACAAGGCAAGCGGCGGCGGCACGGATTTTATGGCGGCGGCGGCGGCGGATCGCACAGGATCGGCGGCGGCGGCGGGTTTTAGCTCGGCGACGACAGAAGACCACGTGGATGTAGACCTTGGCGATGATGTGTGTTGGCGATGTAGAACTCGACGAAAATCTTGATGCGTAGTCGTACAGCTTGACGTAGTTGTTCGGGTCGGTGCAGATCGGCGGCGATGTAGTTGTCCAGCTCTCCTTCTGCTGCGTGTAGGTGCCGGCGTCCATCCACGCGGGCAGCGAGCCAGGCGGGCGAGACGATCGGGCGTTTAGCGCGAGTTTCGGCGCTGCAAGGATCGCCCTAGCAGAGCACCGGGCCGCCGGCGCCGGCGTGTTGATGTAGTCCTGCAGATCTTGAGGTCGATGTAGTGTCGCGCGCGCGGAATATAAAGATCTGACTATGAAATTGGGAAATATCGAAAATTGGATCTAATCTAGTCTAAGAGCCGATCCGATCTTTGATCGAGACCGGGTGCCGCGCCCCTGAGGAGATCGATCTCCCCGGGGGCGGCATGCGTTGCGGAAGTGGTTGAAGGTCTAGGATCGGCGTCGTGAGGCTAACCGCTCTGATATCATGTGAGATTTGTAGAATCCCTAAAATTGTGTTGTATTGATCTGGACCCTGGTGGGGGGTTTATATAGGAGTACAAGGGGTATGAGACTTGGAGTTGCAATGAACCTGGTCCTATCTCTAGACATGGAAGGAGACAATCACAATCAATCCCAATTAAGTCCAATTATTTGTCTAACAGGACATAGCAAATATTCTATCTCGCGTCCATAGTCCTCATCTCGGTGATAGACTTTAAGCTCGTGATGAAAAATTTCGATAGCGTAGAAACGAACGTCAATAAAGTCGTAAGTAGGCCCGAATTTTTTAAGGATACGTCCAAGCGGACGTATCGGTTTTAAGAAGGAGAGGCCAAGAGGCCGATTACAACGCATTTAGGCATATGCGCAAAAAACGCCACTCCACCGAAAGAGAAAAAAGAGGGATCACTCGCCAATCCTCCACCTGTCTACGGGTTCTAGGCTACCCCTAAACATCCTCGCTGCCCGCCAAAGGTCAGCCTCGGCCTCCACCATACTAATGATAGTCGCTGCTGAAGGTCTGTGACCCTCGAAAACCACGCCGTTCCTGTGTCTCCACAAGCTCTAGAAGATCAAGTCGATTGCCGTCCACAAGTCCTTCTCCTCGTTACCACCCGGGATTTTGGCTGGTATCCATTCCACTAGCCGATCATCATGGGCAGGGACCCAGTCCACTCTACCCCACCTGCTCAGGAAGGAGTGCCAAACCTCTCTAGAGAGGACACAACCAAGGAGAAGGTGGTTTATGTCTTCTTTCACTTGGTTGCAGAACGGGCAGGAGGCCGGTCTCGGCAGCCCTCTTCGCCCCAGGCGATCCGCAGTCCAACATATGTTCCTCAAAGCCAGCCAGAGTAAGAACTTGCATTTGTTTGGAGCTCGGGAACACCAAATCTGTTTGGCCCCATCCATCCCAATCTTGCCCTCAAAGAACGCTCTGTAAGCCGAGCGAGCTGAGTACTTGTGGTGGCCCTCCCAGCCCCACCTGCTGCGCCATCCATTCACTTAAAGCCACTAAGATCAAGATATATTCCATAGAACAATCGATGCATGAAGATACTGACATAAGGGAACGTTATATATGCTCATCCAATAGTTTGGCCAAACTTTGCAATTTTTGGAAGGAAATCACGAATGAAAATACATTCAATCGACGTCCAAAGAGGTAGTTCGTTATTGTCCATCCTTACTTATTCCAAATCTGGACCAAGATATATAGCTTCATATATTCTTTATGGTGCTATATAGCTTCATATATTCTTTATGGTGCTACAGTAATCATGTAAGCAGATATATAGCTTCATATATTCTTTATGGTGCTACAGTATCATGTAAATCCTGCAGGATGATTTCATGAAGGGGCCTGAGCATGAGCGCTGGGCGGCTTCTACTTGAGAGCACTTGATATACCTGCTGCATTGTCGGCCGAGCTTTCAGGCTGACTTGCAGGCAAGCAAAGGCCACCAAAGCAACCAGAATGACATCCTTCGCCTCGTCGACGCTAGATGGTGCTGCGATGCGTTGATCCAGGACGTCCCTGAGTTTTCCTGGTTGCTCTGTTCGGCAAAAGAACGGAAGAAGTAGATCACCTGGGTGCTTTCCCATAACAACTTCCAGCGCAACGACGCCAAAACTGTACACGTCGCATTTCTCTGTTAACACCATAGTGGATGACAATTCTGTAACAGGAAACGAAATTAACCAGCCATATATATCAAAACATAATCAATTTTCTGTCTCTCTTATGAACCACTTATTTCGATCAATTAAAGTACCAGAATGGATTAAGAACATGTACGTACCAGGGGCTATGTAGCCACATGTACCTGCAAAGACAGTGCTCCAGCTTGAGTAACCGTTCTTGAGCTTCCTCGCCATGCCAAAGTCCGAGACATAAGCTTTATAATCGAGGTTTAGAAGAATATTGCTGCTTTTTATGTCGCGATGCACAATTGGATCATCACAATCATGGTGCAAATAAGAGAGAGCTTGAGCTACGTCTTTCACAACAGCGATTCTCTTGGGCCAATCCAGCTCCTTCGCTAGCTCTTGGTCATGCAAAATAGATGATAAACTTCCCCTCTCGATAAGATCGTACACGAGGAATTTGCTCTGGGAGTGGGAACAGAAGCCATACAGCTTGACAATGCAACGGTGCCTGATTTTTGTCAGCACTTCAATCTCTTTATGAAATGTTCCATCGTCAGTGTATTCCTCCATTGAGTGAAGAAGCTTGACAGCGAAAATGGTGCCTCCTTCAAGCTCAACTCTGAAAACAGATCCGTAGCCTCCAACGCCAATGCAGTATTTCTCATCAAAATTGTCGGTTGCATTGACTATGTCTTCGAATGCGATCTTCCCATTGAAATGCCATATGGAAAGTATATCTCCAGACTTGCTTTTACTACTAACTTTCACTGATTTTCTTCTCCGAGAAACAACTACGATGCTTGCTATTGTGAGGCAACCGAACGAAAAGGGAGCAAAAACAGCAAGAAGTACCATATGTGGATGTTTTCTGCTTTGGTGTTCTCTGTCGAACTTTGGTGATGTACACGGCGTTGAGCCATATGAATCGTCGCATAACTCAGTATTGTGGTCAAGTGAGATAAAGGCTGCAGTGATAGATGGAACTCTCCCAGCCAAAGTGTTAAATGATAAATTCAGCATAGAAAGTTGGTAAAGATTAGAAAAAGTCACTGGGATGACACCACTTAAATTGTTTCTACTCAAATCCAGCTCATATAGGCCGGTAAGAAGGCCAAGTTCCTGTGGTATTTGTCCTATTAGTTTATTGTCTGATATGAATAGCGACGATAAAAAGTGACAATGTCCTATCTGAGGTGGAATGCTTCCTAAAAAATGATTGCTACTTAGATGCAGACGTGAAAGACGAACAAGAGATCCTAACTCTGGCGGTAATATGCCATTAAGATGATTGGACTGTAGTGCTAGTGTTGATAGAGAGATTAATTTCGAGAAGGTCGAAGGAATGGAACCATATATTTGATTGCTAGAAAGATCCAAGGAATATAAACTCGTTAGGTTTCCTATGCTTTCAATGGAACCAGTTATTTGATTGCTAGAAAGATCCAAGGAATATAAACTCGTTAGGTTTCCTATGCTTTCAATGGAACCAGTTATTTGATTGCTGGACAGATCCAAGGATACTAAACTCGTCAGACTTACAAAACTAGGAGGTATTGGGCCAGTAAAGTTGTTGTCCCGTAAAGAGAGGCCCTCTAAGTTCCTTAGTGTGCCTAGTGTACTAGGGATGGGCCTTTAGAGAACAAATTGTAAGAGAGATCGATGAGGGTTAATTTTGTACAGTTACCTATGGAAGGTGGGATAGGTCCATCAAGAAGATTGGAGAACAGATCCAAGTAGTTGAGCTTGGCAAGAGCACCAATGCTTGATGGGATTGGGCCTGAGAGATTGCTGCCACCGAGGTCCAGGTAGACAAGATGGGGCAAGTCTGCAAAGCGGAGCCTGTCCAACCTGCCACCAAAGCCCCACCGCGGATGCTTAATTTCGGACACAGCTAGGACACCGTCACCCTGGTCACGGCCACGAGGCAACATGGTGATGCAGTTAACGCCAGTCCAGTTACAAGGGCTAGTTCCCTTTCTCCATGAGTCCAGACGATGGGGCGATGACCAACCTTCTAGGCTAAACATCCATTGGAGAACTGCCTCAGCTTGTTGATCCAGTGTTGACTGCGTAGAAGCGGAGGCGCAAGAAAGGTATGGCAAGGCAAGCAGGAATAGAAGCAGCTTCATGGCTAGGAGAAGGCTCATGTTGTGCAGGTTTAGTGTAGGTGATGCTCCAAAGCACACATATTAGGGTGTGTTTGGTAGCCTGGGTCGGGCCACCTCAACCTGGCTGAGCCACGCATCCGTTGTTTGGTAGCCTGGGTCGGGCCACCTCGGCAGTGGCGAGCTCATGCGGAAAACGCCTCTGGGCACTGCCGGGATGGGAAGCTCGAATCGAGCTTCTCAGCTCGCCCAGGCTGAACTCATCCCCGCAAAACACTGTGCGCGTGACACGGAACGCACGCGCGTCTCCACCCCGGGTCGGCTACTGTTCAGTCCCCCCCCCCCCCCCGCACGCGTTGGAAGCTCCACATCCAGCTCCTCTTCTGGCTTCTTCCGCCGCGCCGCCACCGGCCACGAACCACCACGGCCGCGCCGCCCCCGGCCACCGAAGACCACTCGCGCCGCCGCCGGCCACGGAGACGACCACCACGCCCAACGCCGGCCAACGCCGCCTCCCAGCCCCGCTGCGACGGAGAGTACAAGCCGCCCGTGCACCGTAGCTCCGCATCGGCGCCTCCGAGCTTTGCATCGGCGCAAGCTCCTCGCACTGGCTAGCTCCACAGCCGGCGAGCTCCTCACGCTAGCGAGCGGCCGTTCCTGCGCCGGCTAGCGCCCTCCCCTCACCACGGCGCCAAGCTCCTGCTCCTGCGCCCGTGCAGCCTAGCTCCGCGTCGGTGGAAGCTTCTCCGCCTCTCGCCATGGCCGGCGAACTCCTCTCGCTGGCAAGCTCCCGTTCCTGCGCCGGCGATCTGCGGCCCCTCGCCTCGGCCGCCAAGCTCCTGCTCCACGGCCGCCAAGCTCCTGCTCCACGGCCAGCGAGCGCCCACCCATCGCCATGGCTGCCATGGACTTGATTGCTTTTTTTAATTTCTGCTAAGGACCTTTCTGTAATAATTAGGACCTGTTTGTAATTTCCTATTTGTGAACTTTGAGCTCAGCATAGCCCAGCGCATACGGGCCACCAAACAACTTCTCACCTTAGCATGTCTCAACTAATGCAACCCACCAAACACATCACCAAATCTCACCACAGCCTGTATAAGCCCAGCCTGGCTCTAGTGGGAAACACATTCTGAGCACATGCAGGCTACCAAACACACCCTTACTACATACTAGGGATCTAAGCGCGGCAATTGCCGCGTGTGTGTTTGTGAATTTGAATTTGAAAATGGTGTTGTTGTAAAGTTGTCTAAGTTTGGAAATCATTGAAATTGAAAAATGCTTCTGTTTTAAAAATGGTTGGATTTTGGAGATTGTTCAAATTTGGAAAGAAAACATTTGTACTCTAAAGTTGTTCAGATTGAGATATGTCGGAATTGGGAAAAAAAATTACACTTATAAGTTGATCGTATTTGGAAAATTGTTAAAATTGAGAAGATATTCATATTTGAATTATAGTTACGTTTATGAGGTATTTAAAATTTAGAAATATTTAATTTTAAAATTTGATGACATGCTGTAAGTAATGAGCAGTTTTTTGTGTGTTAATGTTGATATATTTATGATATGTGTAAATACCGTGTTGTAAAAAATTTAAATTTTAAGGAATATTTAAATTTTAAAGAATGTCCACATTAAAAATTACGCAAATTTGGAAATTATTGAAATGTAAAGAAAGCTTGCGTTTCGAGATTGTTAAGTGTTCGAAAATTATTCAATTCGGGAAGTTATTCAGATTTGAATTTTGTTAGGAAGTTATTCAGATTTGAATTTTGTTACGGTGTTTTTAAATTTGAATTTGGAAATGGCAATGCTCTAAAATTGATGAGGTTGAAAATAGTTGTCGAAGATTCAAAAAAATGGACATTTTTAAGTTTATGTGTAAAGTTTGAAATTAACTTAAATTTCAAATTTTCTTGAACTGTGAAATGTGAATAATGTTTTTTTTTCTATTGTTGTAAATTTTTTGTTGTAAGTTTGAAAATTTGCTAAAATTTGGGAAATTTTGTTATGTTTTTTGTATTATGTTGTGAATTTTTTTTTGGTTGTATTTTTTGTGTGTGAGAATTGTAGATTGGAAAATACGATTTTTTTAAGGCATAGTATGTTTTTTTTCATTCTAATTTAAAAATATATGTATATATATATATTTATTTTTTAGTTTTAACATTTCTTTGTAGTTGTTATTTTGGGTTGTAGATTGAAAGGTATGAATTTTTTTTTTGAATTTTAAAAATGTTTGTTGTGTGGTAAGTTTGATAATTTGCTAAATTTAGAAAATTTTGACATATTGTTTATATTATTTTAAATTGTAGTTTGGGAGATATGAATTTTTTGAATTTTAGTTTTTTGTTATAATTATTATTTTGAGTTGTAGATTGAAAAATATAAATTTTAGCATTTTTCTGTAATTGCTGATATATTGTTTGTATTATTTTGATTTCTAGTTTGAAAGATATGATTTTTTTGAAATTTAAACGTTTTTATAATTGTTTTTTTGAAATGTAAATTGGAAGATATGAAATTTCTGAATTTTAGCATTTTTAATGTAATTCTGAAATTTTAAATTGTAGTTTGGGAGATATGAATTTTTTAAATTTTAGTTTTTTTATAATTGTTATTTTGAGTTGTAGATTGAAAAATATAAATTTTAGCATTTTTCTGTAATTGTTGATATACTGTGTGTATTATTTCGATTTGTACTTTGAAAGATATGATTTTCTTGAATTTTAACATTTTTTATATTTTTGGAATTTAAATTGGAAGGTATGAAATTTCCGAATTTTAGCATTTTTAATGCAATTATGAAATTTTAAATTGTAGTTTGGGAGATATGAATTTTTTGAATTTTAGTTTTTTTTTTATAATTGTTATTTCGAGTTGTAGATTGAAAAATATAAATTTTTTTAGCATTTTTCTATAATTGTTGACATATTGTGTGTATTATTTTGATTTGTAGTTTGAAAGATATAATTTTTTTGAATTTTAACATTTTTTAAAATTGTTATTTTGGAATGTAAATTTGAAGATATGGAATTTCCGAATTTTAACATTTTTAATGTAATTAATTATGAATTTTCTGACAGTTGGGTCCCACATGTCAGGGTTTTTCTTTTTTTAAATGGTTTAAATATTTAGGAAACTGACAGGTGGGGTCGTATGACGTCAACGATGACGTTGTTCGCCGGCGAGCTAGGGTTGCGACTGCCGCGGCGGCGCTGGCCTCGCCGGAGGCGCAGCAGGGCGACCCAGCACGCGCGAGCGAACGCATTGGAATCGGCTCGACGTGGGGTGGCCGTAGACGGCGGCGCCGCCGCTTTTGGGTCAACGGAACGTCGTCGACGGCGACCAAACGCGGCGGAGAAAGCAGCGACGACGGCGGCGGTGATTCTGCTGCGCGGACGGCGTTTCCGCATGCGAAACTCGTCGGGAAGGGAGAGGAGATGACGGCGAATCCGGCCGTTGCCGTCGATCTGAACAGGGTGGTCCGGAGCGGCGAGGGAGGGCGTCGGCGCCGCCGGCGACTGCGGCGTCGCGCGAGGAGAGGAGAAGAGGAAGGAGAAGCTGCGGTGTCGTTTTTGCACGGAAGTCCTCAACGTTTCTCGAATTTTCGTATTGGTCCTTTGCGGGCGGGTTTTTGCAAATTGGCGCACTGTAGTGCGACGTGTCGCAGTGCGGTTGGAAGAAAGTCGACTGCGCCAGTAACTCGCTGCCTCGCACGCTTTTTGAAGTGATCCGAGCCGTCGGTTGCTCAATCGGACGGTGCGCGTTATCTGGGCGACGTGGAGGGCTGAATGTGGGGGGGGGTGAATCCATCCATCTTTTATATATAGTACGGATACGTGGATATATAGTCTGTTGGTCTTGTTGAATGTTCTAAAAAAGTGATTGTGAGGCTTGCCGTGCAGCCCATGCTAGGCCAGATTGTGGAGCTGGCCCCCCGAAGGACCGCGTGCAAGACCTCTCATTCTGCTCCACACAAGCATGCATCATTCACCGGTTTTTTTCTCCGTCCACATACTGAATGAAGACCACCACCGCTGAATATTCGAGGACGCTGTAGGAACAAGTCACAGCCATTCATTCTGCAATATGTCGAACCATATAATCGGATCCAAGAAACATCTGTACATCCATAAACATCGAAACGTCTGTCTGTTGCGTGAGCGAAGCGTCGCGCGGTCTTCGGACGCGTTTGACGCGGTGGGCACGACGCGCGACGCGCAGCGAGATGCGGCCACGTTCCCCATCTTCTTCCTCTCCTTTTCCCCAACTTCTCTCTCCCGCACGACACGCAGCGAGATGCGGCCAGGCCGAGCCGGCGCCGGCGACGCCGCTGCGGAGATGCGGCGGAGAAGGCGGCCGACGAGGATGGAGTCCCAGGCTGAGACGGAGCCGGCGACGCCGGCGCGGACGCGCGACGGAGAAGGCGATGTCGAGGAGGAAATCTCAAGCCGAGGCGGCACCGGCGACGCCGCTGCGAAGCCGCGGCGGAGAAGGCGGCCGCCGAGGAGAAACTTAACGAGGGGGGGGGGGCGTGGGGGTGCTAGCCGGCGACGAGATTTTATTTTGGTGGGGGGGGGGGGGGGGGGGTTTAGAGGGATGGCCGGAGCGGCGGCGGCGGACCGGCGGAGGTGGAGATTGGGGCAGGGCGGGGCGGCGAGGCGGTCGCGGAGCACCGCCGGCCGCGGGTGGCGGAGGCAGGCGGTTCGGCCGGCGTCGGCGGCGGGGGTGCGGCGACCTTCTTCCTCCTCCACGTCGCTGTCGGGGGGGCCCACCTGCGCGCACGTGCGCTGGTCGGAAACCGTGCGAGGCTTCGCGCACACGCAAGCTAGTCTCGCCCCATAAACATCCGGTTATATGGCATTCGAGATACCAGATGCAGGATTTGCAGGCCATAGATTCATCAAACCTTGCAACCGCATTGTGCCCCTAGATGCACGCAGTTCCTTCTTGCCCCTTTCAGTAGTTCAGTTAATCCTTCAGGCGGTCATCGGTTTTTCCAAATAAAAAAGCGAATGTTCATTGGTCGCAACCTGTAGTTAGCAATTGAATCTATTTTATTACGAGAATGCGACTGGACTGAATTCGAGGTCTTATCCTGGCCCTTCATTCGGTGCAGATCCGGAAGAAGCGGATGCCTGGGTGCGGGCCTGTTGGTTTGGCTAAGGCTAATCACCGAAAACTGCCTAAGTGGCGAACTAATCTGTACCTGTCGATGATGTTCCCCGTCAGGGTGTCCATGTGCACGTCGCCTAACTCGCTGGGCCAGACACAGCCTCCACTCTTTCTTCTCCCCTGAGCCTCGCTCCCCGCACCTCGTTCGGCGCCGCCATGGATGGATTGGAGAGTTACACCGAGCTCCTCTCTAGATTCGGTGTTCCCGGAAGCACGCGGTGAGGCCTCGGTTCCGTACCACCCGCCGCCATTTCTCCAGAGCAGACTGTTTCAGTGTTTCTTACCGGTTCTTCGTGTTAGATTCGCCGAGACGAGCTACGGGATCGACTACGGCGCAGGCTGCAGCGGTGTTGGATTCACTGGATCCGAATCGAGCTACGGGATCGACGAGGGCGCAGGCTGCAGCGGTGTTGGATTCGCTGGATCTGACTGCTACTTCGACGACGGGGCGAGTGACAGGTACTGTTCTTGATCTACTCTCTCACTTCTCATGTGAAGAAAGCGAATCTTCTTTCCATGTGCGGTTCCTCCCCGAACCCTTGTTCTTAATCTACTCTTTCTCTCAACAACAGGTTTGGTTCGGGCCTTTCGTCTGATTCATCTGATCCAGAGGAAGAAGATGACCGTGACGAAGTGGAGGGGGCGGTTGACCGCGATGCAGCAGTAGATTTCGCCCACGATGAGCAGGCTCACATTCCTGCGGACGGGCACTATGCCACGGCATGCGAGGAATTGGCCAAAGAGATGCGAGAAGCAGCTGCTGCCCCGCCCCCCAGAAATGCGGTATGACATAATGATCTGCTCATTTTATTTATTTGATATGAGAAAAAAATATAAAAATGCAATGATTTTGATTGTTTAAGTAACACGCTTTTCTCTTTCTCACATAGGGCAAGGATACCAGATGTGTGTACCAGTCCCAGCGTTCCGAGTGCGGGGCCTTGATGAAGCTGTTCCGGACAGAAGACCACGGCTGGTATAGCCAGTTGATAACAGAACACAACCAGAGATAGCTGTGTCTGGACATTCAAGGTGTGGTGTTTCAGGGATCAATTCATCCATGACAACAGATGAGTTGTCTGCGATGAGGCCGCCATTGGTCGTGAGGAAGACTGGTAGGCATAAGGTTAAAAGGTTTCTGTCCCCAATAGAGCTCATTACAAAAAAGAAGAAATCAACTGCAAGGCCTGGCTATGTTAGGCAAACCAGGTTTTGCTCTCTGTGTCGATCTAGTGAACACAACCTGTCTGGATGCCCAAGAATCTGATAAGAAGAAACGGAAGTTGCCAAAGTGCAGCATTTGTGGTGTCACAGGGCACCGATCAAACACATGCTTCACTCAGAAGCCTGTCCTAGCAGACTACCATGGCTCCGACGAAGAGTGCAGCTCATAGAAACTGTCATATTTTCTAGAGACTATCCTGATAGATGAGCATTTGAGTTGTAATATGTATGAGATTTTATTTTGGTTTATTGTAATTCACTTGCTTTAGCCAAAAGAATTCATTGCATGAACTTCCCCGGGTGGAAAATTCTGAACCTGAAACTCGACTGCACCAGATGTTATACATCCTGTTAGCTGAATTTTTCTGAATTTGTACGTCTTGTGAATTTGGATCCCGTAGCTACTTGGATATGGACCAAGTTTCTTGAACCTGTACAGCATTCAGAATTATTTTTTTGGATTCCTTGTATTTTTTGTTCTGTCTAGGAAGATCGAATTGATCACCAAGTTAGTTCAGACTGCCGTCCATTCTGTGAAATGTAACAGTATGATCTTCTGGTGTATGATCCGATTCCAGTATAAGATTCAACAGTATGCGCAGTCTGCCACTTTTGTGTTCTGTAACCATCCTGTTTAGCTGGAACTTTTTAGTTTGTTGCAATGTTTCCTAGTAGTTTTGAGTTTCCAAAAGAAGAAAAATGTTCCCTGTAAGTATTTGTATTTCCAAAAGAACAAGACAGTGTGTGGTGATGGACACTCTAGAAAAAAATGTTTTGCCTAAAAATATGTTTAAGTTTGATGCCTATTGGTTCCCTGCCAGTGAGAAAACAAGATTGTGTTTTGAGATGGATACTCTAGAAAACCCCACCCCTCAAAATCAAAAACTCACTCTGGTCACTAGATCAAAATGTTCTCTGGCTAAATAGTTTGGGTACAATATGGAGACTACATAGTGTTCCCACTTGAAACATCAGTTCAAAACTCCTCGTCCCCTTCCATCTCCTTCTGGCGTGAGATCTTGAATGGGGAAGCAGGGAGCAGCGGTAGCAGTCCTCTCCAAACTTAGAAAATGGAAAATGCAGAATTTAGGGAGGAGAAAAGGAGGTGAGAAAGCATGGCCCCTGATATCAATGATATAGTTACTGCATGGGCTATTCAAACAAAGAAAACTCATGAATTTTTCAACAACATTTCCATTAATGATTGATAACCCGGGTACATCAGAGTCACTGCATGAACAGTTAAGATCAGAGATAAACTACAGCTACCAGACTGCATCAGAGCTAACCTAGATGCATGAGTGCTACTATAGCAATTACAACCACCGCAATTGGTAATGATTCTGGAACTACAAGCCAGCACATAGCAGCAAGCAGGAGCAACAATCGGAGCTTCTTGTTATTCATTGAAGCAGAGTGAAGCCCGTTTAACTGGGATTGCAAAGCTGCAATCTGAAAATTGAACTCAGCAATTTCGTCGTCGTGGGCTCTGCGATGGTCTCCGAACTCTCTCTCAATGCAACTGACAGTCTGAACCTTCTCTGCTGGCTCCTTCTTCACGGCCGCCAGCTCCTGTTCCAGCACCTGCCTCACAATGTTGTGCCTGAAGTTGACCATCTGCCCGACGTAGTGGCGCACGAGATCTACCCATATCCATCAATCCATGTCTTTTCGGTGGATATATAGTCTGTTGGTCTTGTTGAATGTTCTAAAAAAGTGGTTGTGAGGCTTGAGTTCAGTTAATCCTTCAGGCGGTCATCGGTTTTTCCAAAGAAAAAAGCGAAGGGAAAATTGGTTTTTTACCCAGAAGTTGAGCAGCCTTAGATCATCTACCCAAAGTTGATTGTTAATTGGTAAAATATCCAATTCATATTTAAAAACTAAATAAAGATCTAACAGGGAGCTGAAAGCAATTATATGCATGCCCATTGATCGTGGATCTCAATTCTGGCCGTGTGCACGCACCAGGCTGCCAGGGAATTCACACCACGCCGCCGCCGGCGGGAGTAGTAGGTCTTCGGAGCCCGTTGCCTGTCCGTCGAACAACACCGTCGAAGCCGTCTTCGGAGCCGTCCGCTCGTGGCTGGCGTCGCTGCCGGCCGGAGCCGTCCACCTGTACGTACTAGTTGAATTTCAGCGCGTCGTCACGATGCGCCCTTTGTGAATATCTGTGTGAATTTAAATTTTTGGGAAAATTTAAATTTTTATGGCGCGGTGTCGTGGTAAAATTCATATTTGGAACTGTGCAGATTTTAAAATTGTGCACATTTGGAAATTATTAAAATGCAAAGGAAGCTTAGGGTTAAAAATTGTTCAGATTTTGAAATTTGTTAAATTCGGGAAGTTTTTCAGGTGCGATGTCTTTTTATGTTTGTCAAATGATCAGATGTGGTATACATTTGGAAGTTTTAAATATTTAAATTTGGAATTTTGGTCATATGCCGTAAATAGTCGGCATTTATTGTTGTGGCCATTTTGATATTTTCTTTTCATATTTTCCTGCTGGATGTAGTTAAAGTTAATGATTTTGCAGCATTTAGTATTTTTTTTTTGGAAATTGTTTAAATACCCTAAAATAATATGTACAAAGTGGTTTAAATTAGCTGAAGCATATTCTGTCTTACAATTTGTTTGTTGATTCAATTATGTCTATTTGAAAATAAGTATGCAACAGCTATTTTTTTATTTTTACATTTGCGGTAAAGGTGTCGAATAAGCCTTTATGTATTCTTTGAACTTTTATAAATTTGAAATAATTTGGGAGAGGTCCCAAAGTATCTCAAATGATTATTTTGATTTCTATTATTTTTTCTAGAATCTGATTTGAATTTATGTGGAGCTGCATTTGAAAAGTTTGAAATGGTTTGGAAAATAGAGAACAGAAGAAAAAAAAAGGCGGAGCCAAGCGGACGGGAAGCGGCCCAGCCCAACAGCCGGCCTGCCTGGCCAGCCCAAGCCAACTGCGACGTCACGACGACGTCAGCAGTGGCCGGAACTCCCGCGGCAACAGCGAGCTCGGCGACGCCGCGCCACTGCGAGATGGGGTGCGCGCGTGGCCGCGGCGAACGGGCGTGGACGCGGGATGCCTGGGAACGGTGGCGCCGCTGCGATTTGGTCGCCGGAGCGACGCCGACGGCGTCCGAACGCGGCGGCGAGGGGAGCGGACGGCGGCGACGATTCTGAGGCGTGTGGACCGTCCCGACACGCGGTCGTTGGCGAGGAGGTAGGGGAGGCGACGGCGAAGGTCGCCATGGGCGTCGATCTGTGGACGGAAGAGTTAAGAGGCCGCGCCACACGCCGGCGGCAGCGGCGATTTCCGCCGCCGCGCGGGAGAGAGGGAGGGAGGGGGAGATTCTGCGGGCCGTTTTGCAAAAAAAGCCCGTGAATTTTTCGCAATTTTCGATTTGGTACATCGGCTCACGTTTTCGTGGACTGCGGATTAGTTTCTAGTTTTGGGAGGGACGTTTTTGCAAAAGCGTCATGTGTGTGCTGCGTGGACCGTCCGATCTCCGGGCGACGGCCGGGATCAAAACACTGTATAGTTAGTAATAATTCAGAAATTCGCTTTGGCTCCCGGGAGCATATGCTTCCGGTATTTTCGACAAAATTTAGCAAATTGAAAACTTATCGAAAAATTCCGAAAACAATCATGCAGGTACCTGACCATGTTGCGCACCACCATGATTTTGTTCGCGCCGAAATGACATCGTATGCGACCTGTACAAAAATGACAAATTTCCTGTCAGATTTGAGATTCAAAATTTGAATTTTCTGACAGGAAATTTGTCATTTTTGTACAGGTCGCATACGATGTCATTTCGGCACGAAATAAATCATGGTGGTGCGCAACATGGTCAGGTACATGCATGATTTTTTTCGGAATTTTTCGATAAGTTTTCAATTTGCTAAATTTTGTCGAAAATACCGGGAGCATATGCTCCCGGGAGCCAAAACGCTGCTCTCATAATAATTCAGTCTGTTCTTTCAACCCTACTTTACGGCGAGTGTTACCCGGCGACTTAGCCGGTGCAATGAATTCCTGCGATGCGTAGCTCAGGTCGCCGGTGGAGCACAGCGTGTTGCTCCGTCATGATCTCAAGCCCGCGGAATCAGAATAGCCATCCGTCGTGATCTCAATTCTGACGACGAAGATCAAGAGCGGGCAGTATGCATGTACGTAACATACGCACCCTTGCTGGTCGCTGCAGCTTGCTTGAGGTGTGCCGGCCGGGACGGACGTACAGACTGACGTTTTCTTTTTTGACCTGGAACCACCGATTCCACATATCCGACTGTAGTTTCTGTTTCGGTTGATTGCCAGGTGAAGCTTGTTTTACATTTAGGGGCTAAGTGTTGATTTTATTTGCATCAGAATCCCTGATAGACATTTTACCAATTAACAATCAACTTTGGGTAGATGATCCAAGGTTCCTCAACTTCTGGGTAAAAAACCAATTTACTACGAGAATGTTCATTGATCGCAACCTGTAGTTAGCAATTGAATCTATTTTATTACGAGAATGCGACTGGACTGAATTCGAGGAAGCCACGGACTCGCGCACTACCTGCTCGTGGTCGTCGCACTCGCACCTCCCGGGAGCCGATTGAGGGGGGTGTGGTCGTTTGGACAAGGAGAACGACGCCCAACCTGACGCAGCTAGGTTTGGCTATTCGAGCGGAGGCGGGGGAGCTCGTAGATGCGGTAGCGCGTCAAGGGCGACGGGGACGGCGGCGTGTAGCAGATGCGCAAGGCAATGGTTGTTCACTGGAGAGGCGTAGAGGAAGAAGAGGCGAAGAGCCCATCGGAGTAGGGGAATTCCTATTCAACGCTTCTAGCGTGCGTTTGCAACTTACGCCTACCCTTCCAGCGTATTTGCCTATTTGGGCAAGCCCATTATTTTCTGTCATGACTCTATTTTTTTCATTTTTTTTCTGTTTTCATTTTTATATTTCTCTATCCTGTTCTTTTTTATGCCTATTTTTTATTTTTCTTTGTTTTTATTTTCAGTTTTTTCGTTCATTTTGTTTTTGTTTAGTGGCCCACGGTGGCGAATCCAGAAATTTGTGCTAGGGTGGGGCAACTAGAAACTTTTTTTTTCAGTACGATAAAAATAACGTGCAAATGTACTTGTAACTAGGCAATCATCCAAAAGACTATCACCCATCCGATTACGGGAACGGAGATGGGATTCGAACTCGGTATCTCCAAGGACGTGATTCCTGTCGGGCTTGTTTTTACATTTCTTTATTCTTCCTTTTATTCTTTCGTGTTTATGATTCTTTTTCTGTTTCCTTTTTCTTTTTCCATTTTCTTTTTCTTTTTTTGTTTTCTTTTCCCGTTTTCTTTTTATGTTTTCTTTTCCGTTTTCTTTTTCTTTTTTTTGGTTTTATGTTTTTGTTTTCTGTTTTTTGTTTCACTTTTTCCTTTTTATGTTTTAATTTTCACTTATTTTTGAAAATGGTTCATATTTTGGAAAATAATTATTTTCAAAAAATGGTTTCGATTTTTCGAAAATGGTTCTTTTTTGAAAATGGTTTCGAACCAAAAAATTGGTTCCTTTTTTAAAATAGTTCCGAACCAAAAAATGGTTTCGATTTTTGAAAATGGTTCCGAACCGAAAAAATGGTTCCTTTTAGAATATGGCTCTGAACCGAAAAAATGGTTCTGATTTTTTGAAAACGGTTCCGAATGAAAAAAATGTTCCGATTTTTAAAAATGGTTCCTTTTTGAAAATGGTTCCTTTTTTAAAATGGTTTCGAACCGAAAAAATGGTTCCTTTTAGAATATGGTTCCGAACCGAAAAATGGTTCCAATTTTGGTAAATGGTTTCCGAATGAAAAAAATGGTTACAATTTTTAAAAATGGTTTCTTTTTTGAAAAGTGTTCCGTTTTTTGAAAATGGTTCAATTTAATGCAGCTAGCAGAGATTTCTTTTTGGGATTAATTTTAAAAAACTAGTCAACTAAATTAAACTTGATTTCTCCTCAAGTTTCTTTTTTCTCTTTCATAACACATCTGCAGCAACAGTAAAAAAAAGGAAGAAGCAAGGAATAATTATTATTCTCATAAAAATGGTTCCCATGGTTTCGATTTTCTCAGAAAATTATTCGTTTTTCGGTACTGCACCAACAAATGTGAATGAGCAAACGATCGATGGTGTCGACACCACGAAGAAAAAAGATACGAAGCAAAACTGTACGCGGAACGTAGGCCTACGCAGAACGCGCATGCGAAGAAAGAAATAGACAGAAGCAGAAAACGATTCGCACGAAGTCGCGTAAAATGGGCCGGCGCGTCCTAGTGGGCTTGCTCGCCGATCAGCCGCATGCAGGCGAGTCGTATCATACGACTCGCAGAAGGCGACCTATAGGGAAACCCGAGGCGAAGAGCCCATCGGAGTAGGGGAATTCCTATTCAACGCTTCTAGCGTGCGTTTAGCAACTTACGCTTACCCTTCCAGCGTATTTGCCTATTTGGGCAAGCCCATTATTTTCTGTCATGACTCTATTTTTTTCATTTTTTTTCTGTTTTCATTTTTATATTTCTCTCTCCTGTTCTTTTTTATGCCTATTTTTTATTTTTCTTTGTTTTTATTTTCAGTTTTTTCGTTCATTTTGTTTTTGTTTAGTGGCCTCCACATTTGTCGTCTATTACTCCGGGGTGCATATGTTAGCCGTGGCCAAACCTGGCGATGAGTGTTGGGCGCTCGTAGACCAAAGAAGGTTAGTTTCACCGGCTATATCATTCGAAGGCCGCTTCTATTGCGCTACCGCCCAGGGTCTCATGGTAGTGGAGACTAGTGAGAACCAGCCACCACGTCTGGTCCTGGCTGCCGAGCTGTCCAAGGTGTTCTCCCGCATGACGTCCACCGTCCACCTGGTGGACAATGGCGGGGAGCTGATATTGGTGTATCGCAACATACGGTGGCGACACTGCCCATCTTATGAAGAGAAGGAATTCAGTGACATTTTTGAAAAAGAATCCGAGTATAAAGCATATCGGGTAGACTTGAAAACAATGGACACAAAACCTATTTTTGAACTTGGTGGGCGTGCTATATTTGTAGGCTTGAGGACTACACTTTCAGTGTCAACTTCGGTGTTTCCTTCCATTAAGAGTGACTCCATCTATGTAGGAGTGGATCTTCTTGTTGGCACCAGTCCGGAAAACAATGGACTGTATTGTCTTATGAATGGAACTACTGAGCCTTGTGGCATATTAGAACATGGCGCCTTTGATGAGGAATGTGGCCGTGAAATTGGACCCTGGGGTATCGATGACCACCTATCCTTGTATGTCACAGATACACACCAGGTTGGGAGTCTGACGACGAGTAAGAGCATGTTGGACGATGATTAGGAGCATGTCTAAATGACCATGTGGATTTCAGTTGTTTGCAAACAAGCCAGCTGTGAGTTCTTCGCTGTATCTTTTATTCTCTGTAATATTAAGTTTTTGTACTAGAAATATGTATGGATGCTACCTAAAATTGCGTAATCTACTTTATGTTTCCTCAATTACATCTCGTGGGCATTTTGTTCATTTTTTCCATTTGTGTATCGTAACATACGGCCGGCGGCCAATATTGCAAGTGAAGAGGAGGAAGTACATGACAATAAAAACAAAAGAATCCGTACAATACAAAGCATACCGGGTAGACTTGGCTGCAATGGACACAAAACCTATCCTTGGACTTTGTGGGCGTTCTATATTTATAGGCTTGAGGAGTGCACTTTCAGTGTCCACTCTGGTGTTCCCTTCCATTAAGAGTGACTCCGTCTATGTAGGATGGATGATGATCTTATGTTGTGCAACACTTCTAAAAGCAGTGGGGTGTACTGTCTTATGGATGGAACTACTGAGTCTGGTGGCATCTTCAAACATGGAGGTTTCAGTGAGGAATGTGACACTAAGATTGGACCCTGGGGAGTCTGATCGAAGATCATTAAGAGTATGCCTGAATGACCATGTGAATTCAGTTGTTTGCAAAGAAGCCAGCCATGAGTATTTTGTGTTCTCTCTGTTAGTATTTGTACTAGAAAAATCAATGGATGCTGGCAAAAAATTGCATAATCTACTTTATGTTTTCTATATTATGAATCGCGGCATTTGTTACATATGTGAGTTTGGAAGCGGAAACCCACACCCCTGGGAAATTCATGAGTGCTCGTTGGTGCAGCGCTGCCCTATTTTGTAGGTTCCTGTTCATTGTTGGTGTTATAATACGAGATGAACAATAACGAAGAACGAGAAGTAAACACAGCAGGAGACACAAGATTTTAACGTGGAAAACCCTTGCAACACACAAGGGAAAAACCACGGGCGCCAGCCAGCAAACCACTTCACTATTTCGGGTGGATGTTTACAAACGCCGTGGGTGTACAATGATGCGATAACCCTAGCCGGCAGCTTACAAGGAATATATATGGGGAGAAAACCCTAAGTCAGCTGCAGTCTGACTCGGAATCGATCCCGGATGGGCCAGCGGACATTATGGGCCAACTTTTGACTCCGGGGCGCTCCGCTCTCCTACGTCACAAGTTGGCCTTCATCAGTATAAACGAATTTGGATCACCATAAAACAACACTCCACCTTGAGACAAATTCCTTGTAGCATGAACTTCAACAATCACCTGAATCAACAAAGAAAACACTTGCTGGCGCCAATAGCCACTTGGGCTAAACAGTTATACCAACTAAGCTTGAGCAAAGCTCAAACTTAGCACAGGAACAGGCTTTGTCATCATATCAGCAGGATTATCATGAGTACTAATCTTGCATACCTTTAGTTTACCTTGTGCAACCACGTGACGAACATAGTGGTACTTAATATCAATGTGCTTTGTCCTCTCATGGAACATCTGATCTTTAGTAAGATAAATAGCACTTTGACTGTCACAAAAAACTGAACAAGAATCATCTCCACAAAGCTCAGCAAACAGACCTTTCAACCAAACAGCTCTTTACATGCTTCAAATAGCCATGTACTCAGCCTCAGTAGTAGATTGTGCGGAACATCCTGCAAACTAGCCTTCCAGCTAACAGCACAACCACCAACAGTAAAACATAACCTGTGAGGGACCTCCTCTTATCCAAGTCGGCAGCATAATCTGAATCCACATAGCCTACGAGTCCCTCACCAATCCTGCCAAACTTCAAGCAAGCTTTAGATGTGCCGCGCAGGTACCTGAAAATCCACTGAACAGCTTTCCAATGTTCTTTACCAGGATTAGCCATGTAACGACTGACCAAACTCATAGCATATGACAGATCAGGACGAGAACAAACCATGGCATACATCAAGGAACCAACAGCACTAGAATAAGGAACTCGAGACATGTACTCAATATCATCATCAGAAGTAGGACATTGCAAAGCTGACAACTTGAAGTGAGAGCAATAGGTGTACTAACAAACTTTGCATCATGCATATTAAAACGATGAAGAACTTTCTCAATGTATTTTCTGACTAAGAAATAGCAAACTAGACTTTCTGTCCCTCTTAATTTCCATGCCTAGTATTTTCTTAGCAGGACCAAGATCCTTCATCTCAAACTCACTACTTAATTGTGCCTTTAAAGTAGTGATCTCTTTCATGCTCTTGGCAGCAATCAACATATCATCAACATATAGCAGCAAATAAATAGGCGATCCATCAACAAACTTCATGTACACACAGCTATCATACTGAGATCTCATAAAACCATGTGCAAGCATAAATGAATCAAACCTTTTATACCACTGTCGTGGTGACTGTTTCAGACCATAAAGGGACCTCTTCAACTTGCAAACAAGATCCTCCTTACCAGGCACAACAAAACCTTCAGGTTGGTCCATGTATATCTCCTCCTCCAACTCGCCATGCAAAAAGCAGTCTTAACATCTAACTGCTCAAGCTCAAGATCATGCATAGCAACAATACCAAAGAAAGCACGAATAGAACTATGCTTCACAACTGGGGAGAATACATCAGTATAATCAACACCTGGAATTTGACTGAAACCTTTTGCTACTAACCTTGCCTTAAACCTTGGAGGCTCAACAGAGACAAACCTTCCTTTCTTTAAATATCCACTTGCAGCGGACAGCCTTCTTTTGTTTAGGCAAGTGCACAACATCCCATGTGCCATTCTTCTCAAGCGATTGCATCTCTTCTTGCATCGCACCTAGCCACTTCTCTTTATCAACCGAAGCAATGGCTTCAGTGTAGTGCTGGTTCAGTCATGCTCCACCTGTTCAGCACAACTCAAAGCATAATGAACAATATCACACTCTTCAATTAAACGATAGGAGGTGCAATATTTCTCCTAGACGGCCAGTGGCAATAGACCGTGCTGCTGAACAATAGGGTGAAGGTGGAACATCAACATCATTATTTTCAGGAACCACAATTTCGTTCTCCTTAGCGTGCTCCACCTGCACGCCAATTCTCTGTTGCTCATCATCAGAAACATTAGGAGAATCAATAGCATCAGAAATATCAGTGGAAGGACTATCATAATACATAACAGCCTCATTAAAAACGACATTCCTGCTTAACAAAACTTTCTTAGTTTCAGGGTTCCACAATTTATATGCCTTAACTCCTGAACCATAACCAAGGAAGATGCACTTAACAGCCCTTGGCTCCAACTTTCCATTATCAACGTGAGCATAAGCAGTGCAACCAAAAACTCTCAACTCAGAATAATCAGCTGGTGAACCAGACCATACCTCAATGGGAGTTTTCTTATCAAGTGGAATGGAAGGTGACCTGTTGATGAGATAACATGCGGTGGAGGCTGCTTCAGCCCAAAAACGCCTATGCATCTTTGCATTAGACAACATGCAGCGAGCCCTCGAAATAATGGTCCTGTTCATGCGTTCAGCCACGCCATTCTGCTGAGGGGTGTACGGGATGGTGTGATGTCTTACCATGCCATCGTTGCTGCAAAACTCATCAAATTCATTTGAACAAAATTCCATACCATTGTCAGTACGGAGTATTTAACCTTCCTTTCAGTTTGTGTTTCTACCATAACTTTCCACTTCTTAAAAGCAGCAAAAACATCAGATTTATGTTTCAGAAAATATGGCCACACTTTCCTTGAGTAATCATCAATAATAGTAAGCATGTAATTTGCACCACCATTAGAAGTTCTACGGGACGGACCCCAAACATCAGCATGCACATAATCTAAAATGCCTTTGGTGGTATGAACGGAAGCATTGAATTTAACTCTTTTATGCTTACCAAAAATGCAGTGCTCACAGAACTCAAACTTACTCAAGTTGCAACCATCAATCAGCTCTCTCTTCGCCAATTCTGCCATGCCAAGCTCACTCATATGTCCAAGACGCTTATGCCAAAGGTTAGTCTTACATTCATCAGAACTAACAGCAGCAGCAATACCAGGCAAAGTGCTACCTCTAAGGACATATAATTTCGCAGAATTCATATCACCAATCATAACAATGAGAGAACCCGATGATACCTTCAGAAGTTGTTCCCCCTTTGTACTTGTACCCGTCACAATCAAGGGTACTGAGAGAGATCAAATTCCTCGCCATGGAGGGTATGTGCTTCACTCCTGTCAACGTGCGTGTCATCCCATCATGGGTCTTGATCTGAACAGATCCAATGCCAACAATGTTGCACTGGTTGTCATTGCCCACACGCACAAATCTCCAGTCTGCACAGACTCATAAGAACTGAACCAATCCTTGTTACAACAAATATGAAACGAACATGCAGTATCAAGAATCCATTCATCATCACGTGAAACACATGCAGCAAAAACAGCTAAGCAATCTCCATCAGAACTATCACTACCAGCAACAACAGAAGCCTCACCCTTACCAGAGGCTACGGCAACCTTACCATTACCATTTATTTTTCTGTTGGTAAGTTCCGTTTCTTTTCTCCTTGTTCTGCAACTTCCAACAATCATCAATGTGGTTGGATTTCTTACAATACCTGCAGAACTTGTCACGTCCCTTGGACTTTGAGCGACCTCTGTCGGCCTACTCTTCTCTCTGTTGTTGTGGTTGTTGTCTCGCTGCTCAGGCCTCCCACGGACCTCTAATGCCTCCGCCTTGGAGGACGAACTTTCAGCCTGCACCATAGATTTCATCTTCTCCCTTTGCTGGAGAGCCTCATAAACTTCCGCAAGAGTTAGTTTGTCACGGCTCAAAATATGGTGTCACGAAAATTACTGAAAGAATTAGGCAGCGAGCATAAAAGAAGAAGACCTAAATCCTCATCCTCATACTTAACTTCTATAGACTGCAAATCAGAAACAATCTCTTTCCAGGAGGATAGGTGATCCATTACCGAACCTCCCTCTTGCAGCTTGTGTGAGAACAACTTCATCTTCACGTGCAATCTGCCGTGAGATCCTTGGACAAACAGATCTCCTCTAGTTGACCCAAACTCGGCGGTGGTTTTCTCCTGCAGCACTTCCTGCAGAATATTATTGGACAATGGAGTTGAATCAACGACAAAGCCTTACGGTCTTTCCGCTTCTCCGCTTCGGTCCAATCGCTCTTAGCCTTCTCGCCGAACGCATCGATCGCGTCATCCAGATCTGAAGATTGGGCAAGAATTGCCCGCATCTTCACTTGCCACAAAGCAAACCTCGTGTTGTAGTCCAGCTGCGGTAGATCGAACTTCAATGACGACATCTCGTAAACCCTAGATCAAACACGGGCTCTGATACCACTTGTTATAATACGAGATGAACAATAACGAAGAACGAGAAGTAAACACAGCAGGAGACACAAGATTTTAACGTGGAAAACCCTTGCAACACACAAGGGAAAAACCACGGGCGCCAGCCAGCAAACCACTTCACTATTTCGGGTGGATGTTTACAAACGCCGTGGGTGTACAATGATGCGATAACCCTAGCCGGCAGCTTACAAGGAATATATATGGGGAGAAAACCCTAAGTCAGCTGCAGTCTGACTCGGAATCGATCCCGGATGGGCCAGCGGACATTATGGGCCAACTTTTGACTCCGGGGCGCTCCGCTCTCCTACGTCACAAGTTGGCCTTCATCAGTATAAACGAATTTGGATCACCATAAAACAACGGTTGGGAGTCTGACGACGAATAAGAACATGTCCAACGACGATTAAGAGCAGTCTGAATGTCCATGTGGATTTCAGTTGTTTGGAAACAAGTCAGCTGAGTTTTTTGCTGTATCTTTTGTTCTCTAGATCTTTGAGTATTTGTACTGGAAAAATTTGCGGAACACAAAAATAACCATAGTGAATTGAGAATTTGTTCACAGTATATCATACACATTGAATTAAACATTTGGCTAGGGTGGACCAAGTCTTTTACTACATCGGATTAGCATGTTTGGAGAAAAGGAAGGTAAAAAGAAGATTGTATTTTTACCAACAAAAAATGAGGGAGGGTAAATCAGTACTTAGGAACAAATGTACATTCAACATGATTATTGTCAAATTGACATTTAGCTTGATATATCAACAAAGTTCACATATATTTCTTGATACAGAACACTTACGTTCCAACATGACAGTCTCGATGGCCCTGAGCTACCAGAATACTACTAGGGTTAAATTTCTGCAGAGAAAAACCAAACGCAAACATCATGGATGCATGTAATGGCTGCTGCATCATAAGCATGCCGTCCTCAGATCACGGCGACTTTAAGATGACGGATCCACCTTCACAGCTGCACCAATGGCGAGCGCACTTGACGAGATCTTTTTCTGCATGATTTTGTTGACCAAGGAAATCCATTTCAGCAGAAACTTCTATTCCCCGTGTCTGCAAAAAAAAAGGAGTATTTTGTATATGTTTAACGTACGTAACACTAAATTCTGCTGGAGAAGATTGATCTGGCTGATCATATTGCCTCTGGGGACGTGGGAAAATAAAATTATAAACGTGAAACTTCAAGGTTTATCCGGGGTAATTCAGCATACACAAACTTGAAGTGTACATAGGATTTCCTACTATCTTTTGAATAACAGCCGTCAATCCTTTCAATGGAGACAGAATTCATAGGTGCGGATCAGTTTGGTTTGATGTGCACTCAGATATGCACCTACTGTGTTCAGATTTCAGATCGCTTTGGGTGTTCGTCGCCCTCGTTTAGCTCTGTAACTGTCCAACTGTTCGCACCCATTTTTGGCACCTGGACGGTTTGGCCCTAGATTTTCTTGGTCCAGGGGAGAAGACACCAAGACATGGGGATGGAGGAAGGAGACAAGCAATGTCTCAATTGCCAAAGCCATAGGCTGCAGGCCACCATGTCTCAGGACCCGACATTTGGTCCTACGGAAGCCGACTAAGGCGCCGCCATTCTTCCAGGAGCCGGCCAAGGCGCCGCCATCATCCGAAAGCCGGCATCTCAGTTGCCTACCAGAGCCACCATTATACAAGAGCCGGCATTCTCCCAGTTGTCGGCCAGAGCCACCATCATGTAGGAGCCGGCATTCCCATGGGTCGGCATTATCACAGAAGTCAGCCTGCATTCTCCCAGGACCCTCCAGAAGCCGGTGTTTATCCCAGAGTTGGCCATTGGAAGCCGGCATTATCCAAGGAGCCGGCATTGCCTCAGGAGCCAGCATTTCATGTCTCAAAAGCTGGCATATGCGCTGCCATGACCCCGTCAACAGCTCGAGCCGGCACTGCCGTGCCCAGGAAGAGGAGGGCCCGTCATGGCCTAGCCAGCGTGCTGTCATGCCGCTATATCCTAGTTGGCAACATAAGCCGACATACTGCCAAGTACCTGAGAGCCGGCATACCTTCACTCTTCACTCGGCAAGCACATTCACAGGCCGGGTCGTGCCGTAATCAGGCTTATTGGCCGGTTAAATTGACGACTCGAAGGTGACCCGGAAGACAGCATACAGAGATTTTCACGACAACGCTATGAAGATGACCTCGTATGGAAAAGTCCTTAACACGGAAGTTGTGCGTATCGTCAAGGTGCACAATATTGCTTTTGGAGGTGTCTTCATCCGAGTTAGTATGCGGTCTACAGAGATACGACAAGACCTGGATGTATTAACTTGTCACTTGCTATAATCCAACCTGAAGATGAAGATTGACCCGGCAAGTCATGAAGATGGGCTCCGATGGAAAAATGATAGTCGCAAGAGTTGTGCGCCTCATCGAGACGTACAAGTTTGGTTTCTGGGCCATATTCATCCGAGTTGGTATGTGACTTTGGCAGCTATGACAAGAAGCAGGTCAGGAGGTGCTGCGAATCTGGACAGGAGTTCGACTTGGACTAGGTCTAGAGTTTTAGGACGGTTTTGATTTAATTTCCTTGTAGAGAAAGTCCTATGCTTGTACGGGAAGTCCAGCCACCTCATATATATGTGAGAGGTGACGGCCGATTGAATAACACCAATCGAACAAATCAATCTACTACTTTTTCGTGTTCATCTACTTTTATCCTTCTCCTTTGTATCTTTCTTCTCGTTCTTCGTCGTTATTCAATATTGGAGGCTGCGAATCCACGAGACTCTAGGAGCGGTCAGGCCGAACTAGGGCAACCCATAGCCGCCGCGAGCCCTGACGGGGTCCCTCCCGGGCGAGCGGGGTTTCGGGTCTACAAAAGCGCCCACCTGATTGTCTTGCGTATCGCGCTTCCGGCGAGCCTCCCGCGGAGTGAGTTGCAGAGCATCTCCCTCGACGTCGCGGGTACACGTGACGTGTTCGTGTGTCAGCACACTTTTTGGCGACTACGCTGGGGATGAAGCAAACGGTCTCCAGCCCATTCTTGCTACGATGAGCGCATCAAGAGGCGGCAATCTACAAAAACGGTAACATGTATCATCAGTTTAATTACGTAGATGCCGACATCCCGTACGATAGATGTATCGAGTATACTTTATCGGCTAGCACTAGTCATCATCCATATGGCTACGAGCAGAAGCCGATAAAAGTACACTTTATGGAGGAAGCTATGAATTGTTGCCTTGACAAATTACGGGAAGGTTTGAGTTCTCATGCATCGGCTGCCCCATATCATATGCCGATGAGTAACATGGGTTACTCGACAGATCAATATGGGACACTTCACGGGCAAGAGGATGTCTCACGGTTTTATCCATGGGCTGCCGGCTCGCAATATGCGGGGTTGTCCCCAAACATGCCGATGGATGGGGAAATCGGCTATGCTGGTACCAGCGACTTGGCCGGTTACTCCCAGCCAACTTATACTGCGCCTTATGTGAGCACTGAATCGGAAACTTATGCGACTGACGATATTCGCAATTCGGCTTACCTTCAGGGTGATGACCGAATTAGTGGAGATTCCGCAGTAGCACACGTGCTGGTTTATAATACTGTGGCGTATGATACTTACCCTGCACAATTGCAAAATTTCGGCAACCCATGGCCGAAACAGACCAAGAGTGCTCGGGGGCAACCCCGACCAGAAGACGAGAACCTGAAGCGGATGATTAGAGCCAACTGCAAAAGAATCGATGAAATCCGCCAGGAGCTGCGCGAAAGCGGGCAACCTCAAAACTCCGCTATAGTAATGTCTATATGGAAAAAGGGAAGAGGAAGCCAAAAGAGTCGGGGCAATCTCAGCTTGTAGAGGCTGACATCGGTAACTTCATCAAGCCTACTTGGGAGCAATTATCAGACGAACAACGTCAAGGTTATGAAGATATCAAGAGGAAGCGCAGGGAGGAGTTCGAAGCTCTCAAGAAGAAGCACGATGAGGAGGACTTGCAGATGTTTTACGCAACTCTTAAAATAGATATTCCAGCGTCTACTCCTCCACATAACAATCATGTCGAGCCTTCTGCGTTACCGACACAAGAAGATGAAGCTCTACAGATCAACCAACAGGACATGGTTGACCCGGCCATTACGATCAAGCCAGCAAAAGAAGCCGGGTCATGCAATACAGGCGGCGGGTCCAATCAGCAAAGGAAGACCGAGCCGGCTATCATGACCGACTTTGCAGAAGCCGAACTTAGCGGTTCCGGCAATGGAGAGTCGGGCGTTCATGCCGGGTCTATCAAGCCGGTAGAGGAGAGCTTCGTCAAGGAGGAGCATGGCGAGCAACACGAGCCGGCCGTGCTCGACTTTTCTGGATGCGAGGGAGTTTGCTTACTCCCTGACGAGTTCCGTGCCGAGGATGATGAGCATCAACAACAAGAAGACACGACCGAACAGAATTCGGTTAATGATGAACATCAAGAGCCAGAAAGAGAAGTCGAACCATGTTTGGTTGATAAAGAGCGTCCAGGTGACGCGGCATTGGATCCAGAAGAGGAAGACAAGGCGTTGGAGAGTTATCTAGGGGTGGAGCAAAGCATTGTTCCTGTTGTGCCAGCATTGCATTCTCCCGACGTCTTCGAAGAGGTACGCTTAGCCAACAGTTTACTTATTTTTAGATTTGGTCAAAATCATATTGTTGATGCATCTTCCAACATGATTTTAATTTATGCTGAAAGTCCAGTCGAGATAAGTAATTTGTTTACTAGAAATAATCTTGTCACTAATCATGCCAGCCAACATATCATACCATTTGTAGAGGCTGAAAGTGGCAATTTATCGCAATCAAAGTTGTTCTTGTCATGTCGGTTAAGCTTTATATTCATATGGGCAACTTTGTTTATTTCATGCCTGGCCAACATTTGCACTACTAGAAAATTGCCTTTCCGTGGATCACTTTTTATGACGCACCAAGTAGTCATGCGCTACAAAAAAAAATCTGTGGCGCACCTGGCCATGTGCGCCACAGAAAGTCACATTTATGCGGCGCACCTGGCCATGTGCGCCACAGAATGTGACTTTCTGTGGCGCACATAAAATCTTCAATAAATAAAATCCTTTGATATATAGTTAGGTTTTAGTGTCTACTTGGTATAGAAATTTTGAATTTTGACCTTTTTTGCAAAAAACAGAAAAAAAAAAGTTCAAACCGCCATAACTTTTGCATACGATGTCAAACAAATGCGTTTAATATACCAAAAAAATCGTGAGAAAAAAGGAGCTCGATTTCACCTGGGTTTACCCGGTGAACTTTTCTCAGATTCGAGAAATTCCAAAAGAGTAAAAAGTTATTTTGAAAAGAAGATTTTTTTCAACAAAATAAAAAAAATAAAAAAATGGAAATTGTTTTTTGTGGCGCACGGTGGCCTGGTAGTGGCGGGTGCGCCACAGAATTGTTGGGCGGGATTCGAAATTTGAATCCCGCCCAAGTCCTTCTCTCCTCTCTTTTCTCCTTCTTCTCCCTCTCTTTTCTCCTTTCTCCTCCACTTCTCCACTTCTCCTCTCCCTTCTCCTCTCCTCCACTTCTCCTCCCTCCTCCTTCTCCACTCCTCCTCCTTCTCCTCTCCTCTCCTCCACTTCTTCTCTCGTCCTCCTCCTCCACCACCCCGACGATCTCCTCCTCCTCCTCCACCTCCACCTCCGGTGACCCCCTCCTCCACCCCGGCGACCTCTCCTCCGGCCACCTCCACCTCCGGCGACATCCTTCTCCTCCTCCACCATCTCCGGTAACCCCATCTTCCACCCACCCACCTCCGGCGACCCCCTCCTCCACCCACCTCCGGCCAAGCCACCTACGGCCATGGCCACGGGCAACACGGCCTCCGACGAGCTCCGACGAAATTCAGGCGAAATTCCGACGGCCAGATCTAGATCTGGCCGCCCTTTTTTTTGAAATTCAAAAAAAATTCTGTGGCACATGGTGGTGGGTGCACCACAGAAATATTTATGTGGCGCATGCTTCAGGGTGCGCCACAGAATCTTGCACTTTCTGTGGCGCATGGGGGCCGTGCGCCACAGAAATAAAATTTTAGTGGCGAGGATTTAGTGGCGCACCCACCATGCGCCACAAAAAGTGTTTTTGGTGCGCCACAGATGAGCTTTTTCCTACTAGTGTTGGTCTCGGGTGAGACATATATTTTGTAACTATATTGGTTCCAGAAAAACAAAGCCAGGTTCAAAGTCCTTCAAGATAGCCGATTCAGGAAAATCAGAAAAAGAAGGCGAAAAACGGTGCATAGCCGAGTTGGATGACTTTAAGCCGGCACCACTCGGTTTCATAATTCCAAAGCCGATATCCCTATATCGGCTAAGGAACAGACATTGTACTATCAGTCCGGGCATGGAGAATCACATTGTCCGACAAATCCAATTATCATAGAAGATGACCATGTCGAGCCGTCAAGACAAGAGCGAATGCCTGATTCGTTTGAGCAGAACATTAAAGACTGCGATGTGTTTCATGATGCACAATTGACCTTCGAAAGACGATTGGAATTTGTTGAAGGACAAGCTGATAGCCAGCCGGCTACCATTAATCTTGACGGTGATCAAGTGTTGACTCGGTTGCCTCAAGCCGGCTCATCCCAAGACGGACGGGTACATGCAAGAGATGATGGGATCGATTCGTCAAGCAAAGAAATTTCCCCAGATGGCACTCCTGAAGATGAACGTTCCATCAAAGCCACAATGAAGACGCCTAACACTGGGGGGCAACACGAAGATCCAAAGACCGATGCCTGCGAGGTTAAAAGGGACAAAGGCAGCGATAAGCATAGAAGGAGGAAATCTAAAGTCAGCTTTGCTCAATTACTGGAGAAGTATCAGAAGATGAGCGAAGCAAAAAGTGCTTGTCGGCCAGCGGAGGCAAAAGCATCGAAGTCGTCCCACGGCGTAAATCTGACGATCAGTATTGGCAAAAGAAGAAGCTCAACACGCCGACTCCGCGAACTAATTTTGGGCCGCTAATGCCGAAGTCGTCCATACCTTCCCATACCGGCTTCTATTCATATCAATCATGGTACAGGTATGATTCGCGGGCACACCATAAGTCTTATACTAAACCACCTCACCAAGTGTACGCAGCTCCTAGAACAAGCCGACAACCATATGTCAAAAATCAGGAGTCGGCTCGGAGCTCATGGAGGAAGAAGGAGGTGGTCAAGCAGGTCTACCAAGTGAAAAAGGATGGTCGCAACTGCGCAGTTTCAGACCCGACTCCAAATAACCAAAAGCTAGCAGAGTTAACGTTGGCTATAAAGGGCAAGGAAGTGAAGCGAGTAACTTTCAAGGACCCAGTCGTCGAGTCTGAGTAGGCCAAGACGGAAGTGCCCAAAGCCAGTAAAGAACTGCCAGTGTATAAAGCAAAATCACAGCCGGGACGCCCACTCAGTTTATCACAATGGCAGCTGAGGCGGCTTAGAGCCGGTGAGTTGGAGAAGAGGAACATGGCATGGGTTCCTAAGGGAAGCCCTCAAGTTAAAAAGGATACGCCAACTTTTGTTGCCAAGCCGACAGGAGGAGAGGAGGACAAACAAGAAGTTGGCAGGCGAAGCCGATGATCTTCATCTCGCTATGGGAGACCTCAGACGGCGTGTCATCCTTGTTCTCCAACCGTACCATCAAAGTCGACACTACTAAATTTATCCCCAGCCGAAACATCTGATTTATTTCGGCTATTCACACTTTGGTGGACGGGTTCTCCAGGTCCTTTAACATGAGGACGCGCGGCCGATATTTGCATATCGCCCTAAGAATGCATTGTGTTGGCGAAGCCGACATCTGGCTAGTAGCGTTATTCATGATTTATTTGATTCCTGGAAGCCGGTGCTCAGTTTTGCCAACACCTGTAAGGACGACTTGTTTATTGAGTCGGCCACTAACAAAGGATCTAGTGTGAGCCGGATGACCAGCTGGAAAATATGTTTTTCTTATCTACAGGATCCGAGTCAAATGATTAGGCAGGCTGCACCACGAGATACATGGAGTCGCTTGTGTTATCAAGACGATGATTACCTGAATAGGCTCTACCCAGGTCACAGCCAGCATGAGCATATGGCCGATAAAACATTATCGTGCTCAGCATACACAACTGATGGAGTGTTAACATCGTGCTTACAACAAGACCCTAGACAGATATTTTCTGGCACGCAAGATCTGCCAGAAAACAGGGGGGCATATGTTCGCACCCATTTTTGGCACCTGGACGGTTTGGCCCTAGATTTTCTTGGTCCAGGGGAGAAGACACCAAGATATGGGGATGGAGGAAGGAGACAAGCAATGTCTCAATTGCCAAAGCCATAGGCTGCAGGCCACCATATATCAGGACCGGACATTTGGTCCTACGGAAGCCGGCTAAGGCGCCGTCATTCTTCCAGGAGCCGGCCAAGGCGCCGCCATCATCCGAAAGCCAGCATTCTCCCAGTTGCCTACCAGAGCCACCATTATACAAGAGCCGACATTCTCCCAGTTGTTGGCCAGAGCCACCATCATGTAGGAGCCGACATTCCCATGGGTCGGCATTATCACAGAAGTCAGCCTGCATTCTCCCAGGACCCTCCAGAAGCCGGTGTTTATCCCAGAGTTGGCCATTGGAAGCCGACATTATCCAAGGAGCCGGCATTGCCTCAGGAGCCAGCATTTCATGTCTCAAAAGCCGGCATATGCGCTGCCATGACCCCGTCAACAGCTCGAGCCGGCACTGCCCTGCCCAGGAAGAGGAAGGCCCGTCATGGCCTATCCAGCGTGCCATCATGCCGCTATATCCTAGTTGGAAACATAAGCTGGCATACTGCCAAGTACCTGAGAGCCGGCATACCTTCACTCTTCACTCGGCAAGCGCATTCACGGGCCGGGTCGTGCCGTAATCAGGCTTATTAACCGGTTAAATTGATGACTCGAAGGTGACCCGGAAGACAGCATACAGAGATTTGCACGACAACGCTATGAAGATGACCTTGTATGGAAAAATCCTTAACATGGAAGTTGTGCGTATCGTCAAGGTGCACAATATTTATTTTGGAGGTGTCTTCATCCGAGTTAGTATGCGGTCTACAGAGATACGACAAGACCTGGATGTATTAACTTGTCACTTGCCACAATCCGACCTGAAGATGAAGATGGACCCGGCAAATCATGAAGACGGGCTCCGATGGAAAAATGATAGTCGCAAGAGTTGTGCGCCTCGTCGAGACGTACAAGTTTGGGTTCTGAGCCATATCAATCCGAGTTGGTATGCGACTTTGGCAGCTACGACAAGAAGCAGATCAGGAGGTGCTGCGAATCTGGACATGAGTTCGACTTGGACTAGGTCTAGGGTTTTAGGACGGTTTTGATGTAATTTCCTTGTAGAGAAAGTCCTATGCTTGTACGGAAAGTCCAGCCGACTCATATATATGTGAGAGGTGACGGCCGATTGAATAACACCAATCGAACAAATCAATATACTACTTTTTCGTGTTCATCAATTTTTATCCTTATTCTTTGTATCTTTCTTCTCGTTTTTCGTCGTTCTTTAATATTGGAGGCTGCGAATCCACGAGGCTCTAGGCGCTTCCGGCGAGCCTCCCGCGGAGTGAGTTGCGGAGCATCTCCCTCGACGTCGCGGGTACACGTGACGTGTTCGTTTCATCACAGAACCATGCTGCCTAATACGCACGTGTACATCTCAAAAAAAAAACCGCACATGTAGGAGACTAAGCCGATAAATAAACACATCACACGCGTCCCCTCAAAAAAAAAAAAAAAAAAAGGAAAAACACTTTTAAAAAGGACGAAAACCGGCGTACAGGCTCTTATCCTCCGAGAAGAAAAACAGAAAACGATCAGGCCTTGTTTGGTATTAGGGTATTTTAGAGTATTGGTGGGGATAATACTCTAGTGTATTGGGTGAAACCCCAAACTTCACCCAATACCCGGGGATCCAATCCACCACCCCTACCTAGTGGATTGCGTATTGAGAAAAATACACTAGAGTTTGGCGATTTGTGGGGAAATGTGGGGATAATACCTGTCCAATACACTAAAACCAAACGATGTTTTGGGATATATGGGGATTCACGGGTTTGACCGGGATAATCCCCACCAATCTCCTAAAATACACTAGTACCAAACAAGTCCTCAATAGGTTAGATTTAGATTACGACGGTATACTGGGACCCTGCCGCGGACGAATCATCACGATGGCGACGGAAGCGATGATCTGCAGTCTGGGGAAGATCCCACTGCATCCCGTCTCCTCCCCTTCCAATCCTTACCAGTAAGACGATCAATAGTTGATTTCCATCAAAAATTTCTTCCTCTTTTATTCGAATCTGGACTGATTGATCTGCGTCGTCTGTAGAAGGAGGGATTGGTCGAATCTTGGGGAGGGGCCGGCAGGGCTGGTCGCCGAGCGCCTGCTTGCCAACGACGTGGCCGACTATATCCGCTTACGTGCCGTGTGCTGCCCGTGGCGACAATGTTCCACGGATCCACGCGCGCATGGCGTCCTGGACCGCCGCTTCCACCCACGCAAATGGATTATGCTCTGGGAAACGGCCGCCGCCCCCGACTTCCTCAACGTCTCCACCGGCGAGTGCATCCGGAAGCGCCTCCCGGAGCTCAGTGGCCACCGTGTGTTCGGGCCCACCACTGAGGGCCTCCTCGTCCTGCTCGACAGTAGCTCTTACATCGTCCGTCTGCTCAACCCGCTCACAGGCCAGATAGCTGATCTTCCGCCAGCAACCACCCTGGCTTGCCTGAGCGGGCAGGAAATATCTCCGACCGATGATGATCTCATAGAAAAATTCGAGGTTAGAGCGGGTGGCCTTGCTGATGACTCCACATTTGCTGTCTATTTCTGCGTCTGCAGTGTCCATACTCTAGCCGTGGCCAAGCCTGGTGATGAGTGTTGGACGATGGTAGAAGACGACCAACCAATTGTTGATTCGCTAGCTATGTCATTTGAAGGCCGCTTCTATTGCCCTACTGACCAGGGTCTCATGGTAGTGGAGACTAGTACCAACCAGCCGCCACGCCTTGTGCTGGCTGTCGATATTAGTGTACAACGAGAACCCGGTATGAAATTCACTATCCACCTGGTGGACAATGGCGGGGAGCTGATATTGGTGTATCGTAATGTACGGTGCGAACTATGGCAAGTGAGGAGGCGGGGTACTGGTCTGAGAAAGGGGACAATGAGAAAAGAAGAATCCGTAGAGTATCAAACATATCAGGTAGACCTGAAGGTAATGGACACAAAACCAACCCTTGGACTTGGTGGGCGTGCAGTATTTATAGGGTTGAGGAGTGCACTTTCAGTCTCTCCTTCGGTGTTCCCTTCTATTAAGAGTGACTCCATCTACGTAGGATCGGATGAGGAGCTTGTGTTGGTTGGCAGCAGTTTCGAAGGCACTGGGGTGTACAGTCTTATGGACGGAGCTAGTGAGCCTTATGGCATCTTCGAAGATGTAAGCTTCGATGGCCCTGTAAATGGACCCTGGGGTATCGATGACTATCTATCCTGGTATGTCGCGAAGTCTGACGACGACGAATAGGAGAATGCCTGAATTATCATGTGGACTGTAGTTGTTTGCAAAGAAGTCAGTTTTGAATTCTTTTGCTGTATTTTTTTGTTCTCTGCTACTACTTTTGTTCTCCCTGTTAGTATTTGTACTAGAAAAATGTATGGATGCCAATTTTTTTTGCGTAATATTCCTTATCTTTCCTCAATTACATTTTACGTCATTTTGGTCAATTTCATCCATATTATGTGAGTTTGGTTGGGGGAATCCCTCCTTGGAAAATTCAAGAGTTCTCGTTGTGGAGCCATTTGTAGCTACCGGTTCATTGATGTTCGTTGCTTTGATCTTCATGTAAAAACATCTAACTTGAAGACCTATCGGAAGAAAAGGAAGTCTTTGTAATTATTCATAGTTATGCTGATAACCGAGAACCAAGCGCTGGCTTGGTGGCTGTGAGCTCGCCCATCCGGGTTCGAATCACAGGTGAAGTTTTCGGTCGGACTAAGCGGGATGCTGTCCGCATGAAATTATTGCAGGAGAGGTCTCACCGACCTAACAATGTATAGCCAAAGGAAGGGATCTTTCCCCGTTGTTGGTCAACGGAGTAAATGACAAAAAACCACCACATTTGGGGAAACTGTGACACCCGTGTGTAAAAAAACCACCAGATTTTGGGTAAAACGACTGTATTTGTCACAATTTCTCCAAATGTGGTGGTTTTTTGTCATTTACTCTTTATGCAGATATAACCATCACTTCCCCATTCTGAATATGGAACTTTGGTGGAGCTTGCAAGTTGCCGGCCGAACAACCACTGAACGGACTTCACATGTCCATGGCACATGGAAGTTCTCTACTATGTCAAATAAGTGGAACTAAAGCTTGTGTATTGCACGTTTAATGGTGTATGTACCGCTCAATCAAATTATATTGTTATTTAACCAGAATATCTTCCTGCTGGGAGTTTTCATATGTTATTCATCCAGGTCTAGCAGTAATAATTTCGTGTGCTACTCTCCAATTTTCGATCAATAGTTAATATGCAGCATATCATCTATGTGTTCTGCATAATCTTAATATTCCGAGTTCCCGATGGCGCTGGTCTTTATCTACTGTGAGGGTTTGCGTATTCCCTGCTCATTGTTTTTCTACGGTTGTTTTGCTTTTCTTCAATGCTTCCTTCAAGGTATAGACTATGTTTTTTTGAAAGGGGCAAAAGCTTTGCCTTTTATAATGATATAGTAGGAGCAAACACAACACGGTCTAGGCCAAAGTAAAAACTGGAAATTAAAAGATACAGATGCAGTCAACCAACACCGTCCAGTCTCTCCGTAGATCGTCATATCTTAAGCAACTATCTAAGCTAGAGATTTGTCTCCGGCCAGAATCCAGTTATGGCCCTCATCTTTAATCTTCTGGGTTAGCGTTGACGGCATCGTGAAGGTGTTGTTGAAGACGCGAGCATTTCTTTCCTTCCAGATTTCCTAGGTAATCAGCGTGACCGCTGACCTAAGCCCATTAGGGTGAGCCGTGGGAGACTTGGAGACCGCCTGCCAGTAGTCGAGGACAGTAGGCCGGCCCGAGCCCAAATCCTGCACCAAGGAGGGGCAGGAAAGCCAGGAGGCCGCCGCCTGCCAGATACGCCTGGAGAATCTGCACTCGAAAAGGATGTGCCTTGCAGTCTCGTTCTGACACCTGCAGAGCTGGCAAAGGGGCGTGTGCGGCCAACCCCTCTTCGCAAGGCGGTCGGAAGTCCAGAGCCTGTTCTGCACCACCAACCATGCAAAAAATCTGCATTTGGGTGGTGCCCACGTTTTCCAGACCAGATGGTTGAAGGAGCAGGGGGTGGATCCGATGAATTGCGCCTTGTATGCCGATCCCGTCGAGTATTTCCCATCAGTAGTAAGCGTCCAGGTGATGGTGTCCGCGGAAGTGGGGTCCAGAGTTACCTCTTGCAGAAGGCCCCAGAGGTTCACGAACTGAGAGATGTGTTCGAGAGTGAACTCATGCACCGCAATGTCTGCCACCCAGCAGAGGTTGGCAAGGGCTTCCTTCACAGTTCTCTTTTTCTTTCTTGAAGCTTGGAAGATCTTTGGAGCAAGCGACATGGGCGATGTCCCGTTCAGCCAAGACGAGGACCAGAAGCTGGCGGTCTGCCCATCCCCGATAGTAACATTTGTCGCAGCATTGAACAATTCTCTGTCAATGTCATCGTTAGGAGTTTCAAGCCCCACCCAAGGCTTTTCCGGAGCTGTCCACTCAAACCACAGCCAGCGCAGCCTCAGCGCCCTCGCAAATTTCTCGAGGTCGAGAATCCTTAAACCTCCCAGCTTCTTTGGACGGCAAACCTTTTTCCAACTCACTTTGCATTTCCCGCCAGTTACTGTATCGCTCGCATTCCACAGCATGGCCCGTCGAAGCCTGTCAAAAGCCTTTAGAGTACCTTTATCGGCCTTGGTAGCCGTGAGGAGGAAAATAGGCAGCGCCGTAAGGACAGACTTGACCACCGTGTCGCATCCGGCGCGGTTCAGGAACTTGGTCTTGTAGGGGTTTAGTCTGGACGCCACCTTGTCAATGTAGGGTTGAAGATCCACCCGCCTTAGGCGCCCCAGCGCAAGGGGGAGGCCCAGGTACTTGATTGGGAACTGTTGTATCGCAGCCGGGAAGTTGAGAAGCGTGGCAGTGAGGTCAATACCCTCGCATCGAATGGGGGCCACAGAGCTTTTCTCGATATTCGCCATGAGGCCAGTGACCCTGCCGAAATTGTCCAACAGAGCAGTGAGGTAGCTGACATCCTGAACCTCTGGCTTCAGAAAAATGACCGCGTCGTCCGCATACAGCGAGATTCGAGATTTGATGAAATTGCCAGGCAACGGTTGAAGGTGCCCCGCTTCGGTGGCCAACTGTAGAATCTTTGGTAGCGTATCGATTGCAATATCGAAGAGAAGCGGCGAGAGCGGGTCGCCCTGCCGCAGGCCACGGCCGTGGACAATCTCGTTGCCAGGAATGCCATTAAGCAGAACCCGAGAGGTGGCGGTGGAGAAGAGCAAAGACATCCAAGCAGGTAGTCCCAGCGAACTGTGTCAAAGGCTTTGGCGATGTCAAGTTTTATCAGCAGGGGTGTGCTTTTGGTGGAGGCGCCGAGCCACATTTCTGACGAACATAAATTTGTCGTGGATGCTTCTGTTCTTGATGAAAGCGCTTTGACAGGTAGAGACGATGTCATTCATCTTAGGCCGCAGCCTCGAGGCCATTGCCTTCGCAATAATCTTGGGAATTATGTGGATTAGGCTGATGGGGCGATAGTCTTTCAGGCAGTCAGCCCCCTCCTTCTTAGGCAGCAGAGCGATGTTGGCGTTGTTTACCACCTGAAAGTTGTTGATGGAGAGCTCAGAGAAGGCGTTGATCACTTTCATGAGGTCGTCCTTGACAATTGGCCAGCAAGAGCGGAAGAAGTTGGAGGTGAATCCGTCCGGCCCAGGAGCCTTGTCAGCCGGAAGGTCAAAAATGGCCTGACGAATTTCTTCCTCGGAAAAAAGAAGCCCTAAATCATCCAGCTCCTCAACATTGGGGTCGATTGCCTCCCAGTTAAAATCAGTCAAGCGGCCAGACGGAGCTCCCAAGGTGGATGTGAAGTGATCGTGGATGAGCTGCTCCTTTTCCTCGTGATGTGTCGCCCACCCCCCATTGCGCCGAAGCCTCCGAATGACATTCTTGCGTCGCCGAGAGTTCACCCTTAGGTGAAAGAATTTGGTGTTGGCGTCTCCCTCGCGGATGTAGTTGATCCGGGAGGCTTGGCGTTTGCGTGCTCTCTCGAGAACGGACAGGCCCATCACCCGCCGCTTAAGTGCTGCTATGAGGGCCACCTCGGTAGGGGATAGCAGTCTAGACTCTTGCGCAGTGTCAAGCTGAAGGATGACATCCAGGGCAACGGTGAGCTGCTGCTTGTAGTTGGAGAACAGACTCCGGCTCCAGATGCGAAGCTTTTTGGCAACCGTCTTGAGCTTATGGTTTAGGATATGAACAGGCTGGGTATGAGAGGATGCTTGACTCCAGGCAGCGGTCACCACGTCCATAAACCCCGGCATATTCGTCCAGAAGTTTTCAAAGCGGAAGAAAGGCGGCTTGCGAGGGCCGCTGTGGTTTGACAGCAACAGAGGGCAGTGATCTGAGAGCGCGGATGAAAGCGCTTGCAGGGTGTGGGAGTCGAAAGCCAGGTCCCAGCTAGCATTGCAGAAAGCCCGGTCGAGCCTAACAAGGGTTGGGTCGACTCTCTCATTACTCCAAGTATACTTCCGATTCAGCAGCTTAATCTCCTTTAGGTGGCAGGTGTTGAGAGCGTTCCTAAATTGGCCCATGAGACCAAGGTATAGACTATGGAGTTTCTGTTAGAGGAAAACAGAGCTCTTGACGAAGCCCCCAAGGCCCCAAAATGCTTAAGAGTTGTGAAAGAAAGCACTCTGCCTGCAATTCCAGCAATCATGAAGCCAAATGTTTATATGTTTTGGTCTTTGTCTGGGATATATACAGCTCTATCAAATGCGTTATTGGAATTTGATTTTTTTAGAAATAAAGGGCTCCCCCCTGGTTCCATTTTATAGAATGCAACCACCAGTCACACAGCAAGTTTTGAGCTTAGTTAAGGTTCAACGGCTCCAATGCCAAGGATTCCCACGCAGGGGCACTACGAGTCGATGGATGCAACATCCAAAAGAGGCTAACAGTACATAACCAGACAGGAAGCAAAACATCAACGACCAGGGAGCTTGATATTCTCCAAGAGGGCTTCGCATGCTCGTTATTGGAATTTGATTTACATTAAAAAATTGTTTAAAGATCACAGATATGCTGATGCATTAGTCTATCTGTCTCCCTTCTGAGACAATCTCGCTTGATATAAGGGCATGTACAAGCTCTTTAAAAAAATCTATGTCAACTCGCTAAAGCGTCTACAAGCTCTCAATGCAGCTTTGGATTCCGTAACTGCCAGTCTAGCTATGCGCTTAATATTGCTTGATGTAAGTTCCGTACTCAGCAAATGCTCCATCATCCAACATGGGCGAAGAGGCTTTGGCAAGGGTGGCGCCCCACCTGCTCCTGATATGCTTTCCCGGCGCAGGGCCACGTGAACCCCATGCTCCGTCTGGCCAAGCGCTTGGCGGCCAAGGGCCTCCTCGTCACCTTCTCCTCCACCTCCGACGTGGGATCCAAGATCAAGGCCTCCACGGGGGGCATAGAACCTGGTGGTGAAGGCGTGCCGATGGGTTTCGGCAGCATCCGCTTCGAGTTCCTGGACGACCACCTCTCGGAGGGGGAGGATGATCTCATGAGCCACCTCGAGACCAGCGGCTCCCCTGCGTTTGGCGAGCTGATCCGCCGGCAGGAGGAGGCCGGGCGCCCCGTGGCGTGCGTCGTCGGCAACCCCTTCCTCCCTTGGGCAGTCGACGTCGCCCATGCTGCCGAGATACCCTCCGCGGTGATGTGGGTGCAGCCGTGCGCCGTCTTCTCCCTCTACCACCACCACATGCACGGCCTCGTGGAGTTCCCCCTGAGGACGACCTTGACGCCCGGGTGAAGCTCCCGGGTCTCCCGCCTTTGTCGGTCGCCGACCTGCCGTCCCCCTAACGAATTACTTGTGAATCATTTTAGAAGGGAATAAAATGGTAATGGATTAATTGGGTCGTTAAATCATTATCAAAATTTATAACTTTGTTTCCCCTGGACTGAGGATGCAGTTCTTGACATTTACCAAAAGGATTTGTTTTAAAAACGTTTTTAGAACTCAAGTGTTGAATTATACGGTCGAAATGCATCTCTGTATTTTTTCAAATAAAACAGACGCAAAAAGGAAAAGTAATGAGGCGAAATTAAACTACATGGTTAGAGCTTTGCATTGATGTAAAATTTGTTAAATTTGGAGTTGTGGGTTGAAAGTTATGAATTTTGAAAGTTTAGTTTGTTCTTTGTCTATTTAAACAAAATTTAGAAATTAGATTAATCTCGGCCGTCCGCTCCAACTTAAACGCACGCTCCAGATTCCCCCGTACCCCTTCAGTGGTGGTTTTGCAAAAAGGTCCCTGAGTTTTCGGTAAATCACGAGTAAGTTAGTGGGACGTGCGCTCTGTGGACTGCTTTCCCCGTTTGTCAGGGTTTTTTTTGCAAAATAAAATTTTGAACTGGTATCCACTTAAGCGGTGGCAGTGGCTGTAATTACCATCGAACGCAGGGGCAAAATCGGAAAAAAACGACGGATGAAACTAATAAAGGAAGCAAGGTAATGGATTAATTGGGTCGTTAAATCATTATCAAAATTTATAACTTTGTTTCCCCTGGACAGAGGATGCAGTTCTTGACATTTACCAAAAGGATTTGTTTTAAAAACGTTTTTAGAACTCAAGTGTTGAATTATACGGTCGAAATGTATCTATGTATTTTTATCAAATAAAACAGACGCAAAAAGGAAAAGTAATGAGGCGAAATTAAACTACATGGTTAGAGTTTTGCATTGATGTAAAATTTGTTAAATTTGGAGTTGTGGGTTGAAAGTTATGAATTTTGAAAGTTTAGTTTGTTCTTTGTCTATTTAAACAAAATTTAGAAATTAGATTAATCTCGGCCGTCCGTTCCAACTTAAACGCACGCTCCAGATTCCCCCGTACCCCTTCGGTGGTGGTTTTGCAAAAAGGTCCCTGAGTTTTCGGTAAATCACGAGTAAGTTAGTGGGACGTCCGCTCTGTGGACTGCGGGTTAGTTTCCCAGTTTGTCAGGGGTTTTTCTTGCAAAATAAAATTTTGAACCGGTATCCACTTAAGCGGTGGCAGTGGCTGTAATTACCATCGAACGCAGGGGCAAAATCAGAAAAAAAACGACGGACGAAACCAACAAAGGAAGCGTTGCTTCCTTTATTAGTATATAGATTATTGTCTTTTTTACTGTTACAAAAATAGTATTATATTACTTTCGCTACAAACCCGAGCAAAACAATATTTTCATCTTAATCCACAATAACCTCCCACTTCGCATCACTTGTCGCGTGGGAGTGGCTAAAAAATCACCCCTCTAGTAAGGGCCCTTTTTTTATCATTTCTACTTTATTTATGAATCTTTAAGCATATAATGTGTTTGCATATGGATCTTTATTTATCATCTTGTTAAAAATCTATATGACACGGGGAGGCACCAGTGCCCATGATGCATATCACTATACCCAATAAACTCACCATTGAGATTGAAAGGAGAGTTTATTCTGATTGTAGAAGCGCAAATTTGGCCACCACGGACACCCTAATACACACAACACATCATAATGGGGTTTACGATGAAATAGTAGCTCAGTGCAATTGATAAGATAACAAGTAGCTCGGAACGTCACATCCCATAGTTTTAGCGGATGTGAAGAATGTGCAAGTATTGAAAGACCCATGTCTACAATTTGACGATGTTTACGCTTAGCTTTGCTGACAACGAGACACACGATGATGGATACCACAATCACGAAACTGGTTGGTGAGACCCTAAAACTCTCTCTCTCCCCTTCCCCTCCCCAGAAACAATATGGAAATTAATAATCTTGTGGCCAAGACACACGATGATGAATAATACCAATAGCTCGGTGCCAAAGACACACTATTTGATAATAAAAAGGGGCTGAAAGATCTGAATGAATAATACCAATAGGTGCAGAGGACACTATTTATGCAAAGTGAAATTGATGAGTTTTACTCTTTTCGCAAGCATCACAAACATAATTATGTTGCCTAGAGTCAAATGATAAACCGTCAGTGTAAATGACTTGAGGAACTAATGTCGAGGAGGGATGACCAATATTGTTTGGCTACTTGAAGGGATTTTGAAGAGAACACATAGTAGGATGGACACTGTCACACAGGGCCCGAACATGTACAAAACTTTATCTCCGGTGTGCCACACTATCCCGATCCTTGAGCGATCCATCCGTACACAAATTTATCATCAAAAAAATATCATGATAGTTGGCAGCAGGCAGGGGCGAAGCCAGGAAAAAAGGTCGCCAGTGTCAAAACGAACAAGGAAGAAGAACCTCTGTCTAGAAAATGTACCGCAAATGTACATGCATATAGCTCGCACTGCTAGAGTTGTAGCTAGTACTATTTAACATTTCTATAATGTTTTATTTAGTACATCTACGGCTTCTCGAGAAAGCGGTCTAGCACATCCTTACGCGGACTTGAATATAGAAGACTTTACTCCATGAAGCAAATGATGCAGTAATTCATGAAATCATCACCAATGCGATTACGTAGAACTGTCTTCGCTATTTTCATTGCTGAAAAATACCTGATGAAGTGGCATGAGTTGATATACCAAAGGAAATGCCAATTTTTTTTTGCGCTAACCATCAGCTTAGCAAGTTCAGAAATAGTTTTCAGATTCACATATATTTCATCTGCTCACACATTATAAATGTAGGATGGAAGCTCATGGGCTAGATCCTTCAACTATATGGGAAATTGAAATCATTTGGATAGGACTTAGCAAGATCCACTAAGGTTCAACTTTTAAAAGCATCAAAGGAATTTTTTAGACTAAATGCAACTATTTTGGTTAGAAAAAATGAGTTTACCTCAGTAAAACGATCATTGAACTATCCACTAGCGGAGCTTGGTTGGAATTGCTGGGCGGGCCAGCACAAAAAAATGTTTGTTTGTAGGGCCAATTTAGCCCAGATGCTTCAACGTTTTGGACTTGGCTGGGCGGGCCATGGCCCAGTTTTGCTTCAACAGAGATCCGCCTCTGGAACTATCCAAGCTACAAGTCAATAACAGGGTTCAAACAATCATATTTGTAGTGCTCATAGAGTCATAGTTAGTACGGTTGGTCTTCTTCCTTGGTTTATGCCAGTCTATATAGTAAAAATTCAACAAATTTAAGAAACCCGCGCGGTCGAGTTCGCCGCCGGCGATCCGCTCGATCCCTCGCCCTCCGTGACCGCTCCGGCGGCAGGAGGACGGGGAATCGACGGATCCCGGCGTGTACATAGCTTAGGTGTGCGTGGGTTGCTTGCCGGCGGCGCGTTGGAGGTGGAGGCGCGGTCGGAGAAGCTTTTGGAGACGGCGGTCCTCTCCTCTGCCCTCGGTGCTCCGGCGGAGGATCCGGGCAGATCTGCCGTCTCTGGCGCGTCTGCTGCTCTACGGAGCCGTGGAGTGCCTCCCCTCGAGCCGGCGTCCGTGGTGGCGGCCGCGGCTCTGGATCTAGGGTCCTTCTTCCCTCGCCGGCGTGCGAGGCGGTGCTTTTGCTCAAATCCGCTGGGAGTTTGCAGGTGCAGTACTCTCCTTCGTCGGCGTCCTTGGTGGGCTTTGCGGAAGATGGGTGGAGCCGTCGTCTTCGCCTCCGGCGTGAGGCGGCGATGGTGGTTTGGAGGCGGCTCAGCGTCGATGCTCGTTCAGCGTCAAGATGCCGGCGCCTGCGTCGGTTGGCTTCTGCGGCTCTACAACAAGGTTGGCTGAGCTTCCTGCTTCGGTGCGTGGTGTGCGTGGTGGCGCCATGGTCGTCGTGGTTGGAGTGGCCTGCGCGTGTGTTCGTGTGTGTTTGTTCTTCATCTGGATGATCTTGTACACGACTCCCTTTCAAAAAAAATATGAGAATTGATTATTCAGAGAATTAAATGTCTTGCACTAAAGGTCTGAAAGGGATCGGCTTCGGTCGCACTTACAGTTGGGAATTGAGATCGTAGCAGAACTTTTAATTTTCCGGTCAATGGAGAGAGGAGCCCCGAATTGGATAACAGACGCGAGGGCGTCCGCCGTCAGGCAATCGGGAAGACGAGCCCTACAGGCTACAGCCGTACAGCTTCAGGGAAAAAAATTAACGAGCAGGTCCATCGAGATCGAGCGATGGGACGTAGCTGTGGGCTCCTAGTGCTTCAGCCTTGGCCTGTCAAAGTAGTGCGCTTGTAGCTCTGTACCATTGCATTATTCCTTGCTCACGGACTGGGCCACTGGGGTCAAAACTGATGTTTCACTGGGGTCATTTTTCGAACTGGACTACATGTACAAGTGTTTGGGCTGAGGTCGTCGGTGTCAATTGACCCCGGCCGGAGACTGTAGCTCCGCCCCTGGCAGCAGGTAGGGGATGCACATTTTTTACCTCAGATCAACCGCCGACCCCAACAAGGTGCTTGGCTCCACCGCACTCAACATCCTCTCGGATGCGGTCGGCGAGCTCCACCTCCTCAGCCCCTCCTCGCTTCAATCGGGCGAGCTCTTGCGCGACTGACTGATGATAATACAAGAGCAGTAATACAACTTAATTGCCACTTCCTAGAGATTCGTTTGCTTAACGTGAATCAAGGCGACATCTGCTAATTAATCATTAGCTAAGTATCGTCTGACAACATATAGTTCCTCCGAATAATTTCCTGGGGGAGAATTTCACTTCTCCGGCCTCTGCACCAACTAGGGATGCACCCAGCCTTTTAAGCATGAGTATCAGGATTTTTATCTTGATTAATAACCAAGCCTGGTCCTCAGGATAAGTTGCATGAGTACCAGGAAAGTCTGATCCTCAAGTATAAATAGGAACCTAAATTCGCGTCCCTAGGGACTTGAACTTGGGTGTTGGGTTTGTACATCCACTCCCCCAACCAGTTGAGTTAGGCTCACTTCCTCTCGGTGCTGCCCTTTGCAACCATCGTGCTCTCCTCTCGTCCCCGTGCGGCGCCGCCGTGCCCGCACCGGGGCACCCCACCTCCTCTCTCCTCGGGCCCACCCTCGCCCCCTCTCTTTTGCCGCCGTCGGCGTCGTTGCCAGGGCTAAGACTGGGCGGCACGGCGGCGGCGGCGGCGTATCCTCAAGCGAAGGAGGGATCCGGATTGGCGGCGGTCTGATCTAGATCTTGCCGGCAGTGGGGACGGACAAACGGCGGCGGGATCTTCTCTCCAGCTTCGGGGAGAAGGTCTTGGTTTTGGTTCTGCACCACGAGGTCGCCCGGGGTGGCTGCCCTGGGTCTGGCGGTGGTGGTCTTGTCCTTCGCCGGACGTGGCGGCCGGGTTCGCGGCTGGATCGGCGGATCCGTTCCGTCATCTAGTCCTGGCGCGTGGTGCGTGTGATGGCTCGGCGGTGAGATGCCGTGGAGTCCCGACGCGAGCGCAGATCGGCGACGATGGAGGGACGTGGTCTCCCACCACGGAGGACCCCTGCTGCTGCGGCCAAAACTCCAAGCCCGTCCGTGGCCCATCTGGGTCCCTGCGGGCCTGAGGCGACGGCTATGGCGACAGGCGGCGCCGGGATGCCTGGTGTCGCCGGTACTTGACACCGTGGCGGTGTTGGCGGCCGGTCAGGCGGCGGCGGGCTGGTTCCACACCGGCCAGTCTCGTCGGCTCGGTTTGAATAAAGGTGGCAGTCCTAGATTTTTCTAACACCAAGACGAAGATTTACTTGATGCAGCTCTTCATTGATTTGGCCGGATTGTCGAGTTCCGGAAGGCTCCGCTGGCGAACTCCATTGGGCAAATCAAGCCTGGAGTTTGACGGATCGGGTGGGATTCGGTCGTGCGCAACCATGTTTTTTTTGACCGTTTGGTTTCAGAGGTAGCGTTGCGAATCTCTGCAGTCTGTTGCCATCATGGATTTTTCTTTTGTTCTATGATGAAGTCAGAGTGCGGAGAATGGCATGGAAGCCGAGATTTGAGGACTTGCAATGGTGGTTCCAGTCCTGGTGGGATGAGGGATTGGCTAGGTGATTCGTAACTTGGAACAGCAGCAACGGCAAGAGGGGGCGACAGCACATGAGAAGTTCAAAGTCTAAACTTTCAGGGTGAAAACCCAAGGTCTAGCCTTAATTGGTTGTGTCTGGCAATTGCCTTGGTGAAGGCATTATTTTTGCGAGTGTGGACTGTTTTCGGGGTGAAAACCTATGATCTATGATCAGGGCGATGACGGCGCTTGAGCACTGTTCCCTTTTTGGAGGCGTCACTTTTGGAGTAGTTGGACTTCTGGTACTGTTTTGGTGGGGTTAGGTCTGCTGTAACAAGGAATAGATCACTGTAGCGGGACTTTTTTTGTAATTCTTCTTTTTATTCTAGGCTGTGTGCATCCGTGGGGCCGCTAGGGCACGCGTTGTTACAGAAGCTGGGTGTAATTGATATCATCGCGATATTAATATATGCTCTTTATCTAAAAAATACAATTCCTCCGATTTTGTTTACAACATCAATATCTTTATTTTTCAGGTACCAATAAAATAAAATAATCTAGTAAATATCATGATTTGTATATTAATATTCAGATTCGACCCACCTTGTTTGACATGCCAGATCTGGCACCGATATCATGTTACGAGTTCTAAGTGGAAGAAATTAAAGAAAAACATGTCATGGATAATATCATGAAGAAATTGGGGTCGATGCATTTGTTCAAGGCAAATTATACCAGTATGGGTGACTGCAACAACTGGTAGCTAATTAATTTGCCTAATTGGAGTAATGCCACTTTTTTTTTGAGATTTGGAGAACTGTCACTGGGAGCTTATCGAGAACATTACAATATCATCACTAAGTATATGAAAGCTGCGCAAATCCGCGACCTCTCAGCCCACGCACTGTAGCATCTACAGGGTTGAACAGTACCGCGGTAATTTTGCAAAAAAGCCCCTATACTTTCTGGAAATTACGATTCAGTCCTTCCGTATATTAGCCCAACCCCTAACCTAGATTCCTTATCCTCACGCGAGCTCATCCTCTCTCTCTCTCGCACACACAGCAGCGGCGATGGTGGCCACGCTCCGGCCGCTCACCCCGGCCGACCTTCCACCGCCGCGCCACCACCCCGCCCCGACCTCAGCCCTCCTCCTCTCTTCCCGTCGCCCCTTCTCCAGGCCCCCGCTCGACGCGCTCGAGCCACCGTCGCCACTCACCAGCCTGCGGCCAGAGGAGGAGGGGAAGGAGCGGCCGCTGATAAGATCGACGAGCAGCGGCGGCGGACGAGGCTGCAGGAGGAGGTGGAGGGCGGCGGCCCCCTCATTTTTCCCTCCGTCTTCCCTCCGCCGCGCCACCATCCCGTCTGGCTTGCTCCACCACCTCCTTGGACACTCCGCCCGCCGCCTGCAACCCCGAACGTGACCTCGTGGCGCCGGGTTCGGTCGCCGTCGTCGTCGAGTGATGGGCTGAGCCGCGCGGCCACGTCTCGCGTCCGGAACTCCAGCGCATCTGAAGTACGTTATTGCTATTTCTTGGCTTCTTTTTAGGGCAGTTCTTATTTGCCGATGATATGCTGAGTTTTGGATAGTTAAGTTGATTGTGTTCTTAGTGTTGTTGCACAGTATCTTCCAATCAAATTACTAGCAAATGATTATGCTAAAGTGCCCTGATCTTTTAAACATGCAGGTCAAGATTACATGTGCTCACGCCAGCTGAAGGGCTCCGTCGCCAGTGCGAAATTCATCAGGGAAGCGGCCTGTTGATTCTTCTTCAGGTTTTGTTAGTGTTCCTTCTTTAGTTTTCAAACAGTTTTTGTGTTCTGCTTTCTGCCTGTTCGTTCTATTTCTTGATCACGCCAATGTTTGTTATTACAGATGTCCCGTCTGTCCAGCCGGTTAAATTCCGTCGTTACCATTGTATCCAGGCATGGCTGCACGTACCTATTGCTTCCTATTCAACTCCATCAGGTTGTCCTTCATTTCCAACTTCTGTTTTTTAAACAGCAAGTTGTCATTTTTGCCTATAGTAAGATCCATATATTTTCTCTCATGTTCTTACAGTTTTGCCCCTGTCCAATGGACGTAAGAAGAAATTTATCATCCTTTCTTTTAATGGAGAAACCGAAGGTTTGTTCTCTCTTCATGCATTGCTTTCTCTTTTGCACGTCCATTGTGTATGAAATTTTGCCACACCTGATAGAGTCTCAGTTTATATCATACGCTTTGCAAGAACTTCGAACGGCTTTGCATTATGTGCATAGTAGGGGAAGTCTTCAGGCGGTGGATCAATTTCTGTTATCTTTGTTTGTTGGCCAATTTTGATCCTGGAGGTATGGTTTGCGACTCTGTAGCTATTGCATGCAGCAATAACTATGAATGACTCAATTTCATATAGCAAGCCCTCCTTTAATTTGTCGCTGAACCGCCATATATTATTTTCTGGCAAGCAACCTTCTATCATATTTCCCTGGAATGAAGAGTGACTACTACTTTAGATATTATAGTATGGATCAGTATTTGTAAAGAAACTGAGAAAGGTGCTTTTGCTGATTGTTTTCTTTTTTGATGATCCAATTGTTTTTTCTCATGTTCTTTTCTGCTGCTCAACTGTTGATACATGATGTTGATGAATTGCAGGCAATGGCTCCTAGCTGGTACTAGGGATTGTTCTGTGCAACAATTGGTTGAGCACACTCCCAGTTCTTCAGAGTTAACCAAAGCAAAATGTTGAAGCATGCTGAAATATGTTGTGATGACTAATCTATCTGATTATTAGTTGCAACCCAAACAACACAGAGGCTAATGTGGCAAGCATGCACATTAATTTTGTTTTTTCACGCGTAGTATCAAGTTTTTGCTTTACTACATTGAAATTCAGCATGTGTATTTCACTTCTAACTGATAGTAAATAATAAGTATGCTCGAGCCATAAATCCAGAATGCATATGACATTGAATTAGTGGGAAATTTGATTATTTGTAACCTGATGGAAAGTTTAAAATAAATTAATTTGAATTAGGTTAATTATAACTAAATGGAAAATTTACGGGACCGGGATATCATTAGCAGATAACCACTCTTTTTTAGTTTCTTTCACCTTAATTCCACATGTTGTATATTGCCTAATTTAGCTGCAGATTTTTTTTTACTAATGTGTTATAATTTTCCCTGAAGCAAACATGTGTCGCTCATAGTGGATCAGGTTGGACATGGAAATAAATATGCATATTTATTTTATTGTTAATGCAACTTTGTATTTCACATGGATTTTATATGTTACCTAGCATTTTCTTTCTATATAGTGGCTAGCATTCTACCTCTTATCAACAGATGCTATCATTCCCATTAGCTATCATAAGATGCATTCTGATTTTACTGTTTGCCCTTTCAGATTTAATGTTTTACCATCTTTATATGACCATGAAAATTGTGTTATGTTATCTTACTGGAAACAAAGCTAAAGCCACATGGCCTCCTTCAAGGAGAAATAACCAAAAGTCTTTTTATTGGCTGCACCTTCATTCTTTATGTGTTTACAGTTGCTACTTCATTTTTAGATTTATTTTCTTCTATCCAATCGGGTGTGGCTGCTGCATCATGTCCTTTGGCTTCTCACCAATTGTTCCAGACACCAAATATTTGCTCCACTATATATCCTTTAGTATAAATCAGGGGTTCCAATGGCTTAGATATGAGGTTACTAAGTGAAAGATGCTTTCAAATTCCCATTACAGATTAGAAGTAATTGCATCTTTTTTCTGGACTATGGTAAGTATGTTTCATGTTTTTTCCAAGCTAAATATTGTTCTTGCGATCATTTTAGGCAGAAACATGTCAGAGTTTCACGAAGTTATTTTTCTATATTCACGTAAGCCACATCAAAGTTACTTCTCAAGGATAGGTCTATTCATATTCAGATTTCCATCAGCTAAATGTTTTGTGTGATAATTCTGTGCAGTAACTTAGATATGTACATTCAAAGTTACTTCATTAGGCTTTGCTTTTCAGGTAATTCGATACAGTTCCAGTCAATGTTCCACTCAGTGGTTTCTAAATGGCCTCATATGTAAACTTAGGTCTACCATTTGAGTTGTGTGCTTCTATTGCATCGCTTGGTAAGTTTTTCACATTGGATTATAGCCAGTGGTTCTTCTTAATGTTATAATCTTATAGAACTCAAGGTTATTATGTATATGTGCATCTGTTGTTTACCTAAATAATTATTACACATATTTTCCTGGTTTCTATTTGTTTGGTTGATGCATCCAGTTGGAACAAAAAAGGGCCTCAACTATAATTAGCTAATATTTCGTTTTATTTGTAAAAGAAAACAAATGAAATATTTGTACTCGATTCAAAAGTATCATCTAGCTAGGTTCTTATATCTGTCCTAAGGAATTTTCTTTGTTCCGTGTCCATCAAGAAGGTGCCCTGCCTAGGATCCTTCCGCTGCAAAATTTTCTGTCCTATCATGTTTACTTTGGTGGAATGGTATTGAGTTGTTTTATTTGGTTATTCGGCAGGTGCAAGTGGTGCTCTTATTGCTTGGAGGAGAGGAACATTTGCCGGGATTGGATTGGGGTCATCGTCTTCGCCATCATACAGTCAGGTTTAATAAGTTTCTAGGAAATGCGAAAGGATGGAAATTATAATTAGAAGATCCAATATTCTCTTTGGAACGAAGGTGCACATGTTAGTGATATCTTGATTGATTACGCATTGTGCCCGTAAATCCTATAAATGTAACAGGGATGTATGAGCATGCAGAGGCCACTAAGGGTTTGCTTCGATAAGGGTGGCTTGGATTGAGTATAGAATAAGTTGGGACAACATGTATGGTTGTTTATTTGTCACCAAGTAATTTTCTTGAACCAACTTAGAAGCTGTTCTCACTTGAATTTTACAATTTGTACTACATCAGGGGTAGTCATCCACAATGCCCAATTATTCCTTCTGTGCTACTTGCTCATTTGTATCTATTTTTCCGGGTTGTATGATCATGCAAATACTACTAGAGGGCTGCTTGGATTAAGTATAAAATTACTGTGGGACAATGCATCAAAACTTATGTGTCAGCTTAGTAGTTTTCTTAAACTAGCTTAGTAATTGATTCCACTAGGATTTTACAATTTATGCTAGCCCAGGTGGTGCTCATTCAGACTGTCTAATTTTTTTTTCTACGCTACTTGATTTTCTTTGGTGGAATGGTATTGATTTTTTTGATTTTGTTATTCGGCAGATGATAGTTCTTAGATACTACTAGATGATAGCTGCCAATTTGTACTAGATTGATTTTCTGTGCTACTTAATCAAATATATCCATATTTTCTTTGTTGAATTTACATCTTATATATTGTACAACGGTGTTAAATTTCTGTAAAATGTATATGCTGCTTTCTCAACATTTTTATGATTGAGAAAGCTAGTTGATCTGGACATAAGAAGCAATGCAGCATTTTCAAAATCTTTAGTGGAAGATTTCATTGTAGTTTGATAAAGATCAAACTGGTACATGTACACTACACTGTTTGACAGTTTAACTCAAGTTTTTTAGTATTCTTTCCTGTAATGTTAAATATTTGTGTTCTATAACCACCGATATAAATTCTCATCAAGGACGCGGTGTGCCGTCGCGCCAAATTCAACTAGTATGTATCTAAAACTCTGACTTGATCAAGGGCCAAGAGCTGAGTCGTTGACGGAAAACACAGAATGGGAAACCACTAACTAACGAAACTAATTACTAACTGAATATGCTGCCAGACGTGACAGGGTTTAAAACTATTCCCTATGTATCTAAATATAAGACGTTTTGTTAGCTCAAATTTAGCTACCAAAACGTCTTATGTTTAGTTACACAGGGAGTACTAAGGAAGTCGGTCAAGTCAAGCAATGAAAGCCACTTGGCATGCAAAATATCACATGAATAATTAACAGGAAAAGTCAGATCTTTCTGCATGCATACATTATTTCAAACTATTATTTAGCAGGAAAAGTAGTGCTTGGGTAGTTGACATCCCGCTGGTTTGTTTTAGAACAAGTTGATTAAACCAGATCACAAGTACCAACACACTTGTTTGTTGGTTAACAAGTTGAATCGGTGATGAACATACGTAACATATTAGGCTTATGTATGTACAGTTGACATCGTGTCATAACAGGACACTTCCGCTTAAGTTCCTACAAGTTCCCACACATTAAAATAAGAGAAGCATCTTCCTGCTACAACTATGCGTAGTTACACCACTACCGGAAAATGTGTATTTCCCGTGCGGACAGATCTATGCCGTGTGCACACGCAACGCGGAACACGGCAAAGGCAACTTTGCCGTGATGGAAAAAGAAAGGATCACGACAAAGACATACCCACGACACAGTACAGAAAGTGCACACGGCAAACGGACAGGAAAACGCATGGCAAACAAACAGCACTCGGCAAAGAAGTCTTTGCCGTGCGCCTTAAGCCACAAGCACGGCAAACTGGTGGGACCCGCGACGACAAGGAACCGCAACTTTCCCACGCTTCCAATAAATTGGCAGGAAACATGTTTGCCGTGTGTCAATAGATGAAATCACGGCAAAGACTGGACAAATTTTGTCCCCGTCTTGGCGGCCAATTTCCCGCGCTCTGAATTAAGGCTTTGCCGTGTGCCTTGAAGGGCTGTACACGGCACAGAAATGGTTTGCTGTGTGCCTTGCTGTGAGGTGCACGGCAAAGCATGTATCACCTTCTTCTTTTTTAAATATGCTTTCCTTGTTTATTTTCGTTGTTAAGGCTTCTACCATATTCATTTAATTCACTTAATTATATTTATTTATACTATATATATAAACCCTCCGGTGCGGGCCGCATGCGTCGACACCCCGAAAAAGTGTACCGAACGTGTAAGGCGTCGTCTACCCCGGACCCAGGGCGTCGAAAAGGGGTTGCTCTGTAGGCTTTCCTCCCTGATTATGATAGGTTAGATCATATAAACATCTCAACCCAACTTTGGACACATATTAACACATGATTCCATGCCCGGCACCCGACACGGGAGTTTTCACCTCTAAGTGTCGGAACTTACTATGGAGTGAGCGGGGTCGGCGAAACGGGTCGCACGTCGGAGCTGTATCTTGGTTCCCACAACCTACCAACACACTCTTAAACATAAATTAGGGACCCATGCAAGTTTTGTTGGGATTACGACGCTCCGTACCCCCGCTACGGCGAAACCCTACACCTGTTGGAAAAAAGTCCAACCTGTCGATCTACCCCTTTGACCGGCGCTGAGAGGGGGTAGACGCATGAACTTTTTTGCTTGTTTGTGTTAGATTGGTACATAGGACCATGGAGAACCAACATTTCATATGGTCCGTCGCATGGTTCCATCCCCGGCACCCGACACGGGAGTTTTCACCTCCAAGTGTCGGAACTTACTACGGAGTAAGCGGGGTCGTTGAAGCGGGGCGCACCTCGGAGCTGTATCTTGGTTCCCACAACCTACCAAAACACTCTTATACATATATTGGGGTCCATGCAAGTTTTGTTGGGATTCTGACGCTCTGTACCCCCGCTACGGCGAAACCCTACACCCGTTGGAAAAAAGTCCAACCTGTCGATCTACCCCTTCGACCGGCGCCGAGAGGGGTAGACGCATGAAATTTTTTGCTTGTTTGTGTTAGTTTGGTACATAGGACCATGGGAAACCAACATTTCATGTGGCCCGTCTTATGGTTCCATCCCCGGCACCCGACACGGGAGTTTTCACCTCTACGTGTCGGAACTTACTACGGAGTAAGCGGGGTCGATGAAGCGGGTCTCACCTCGGAGCTGTATCTTGGTTCCCACAACCTACCAACACACTCTTATACATATATTGGGGACCATGCAAGTTTTGTTGGGATTACGACGCTCCGTTCCCCCGCTACGGCGAAACCCTACACCCGCTGAAAAAAAGTCCAACCTGTCGATCTAACCCTTTGACCGGCGCCGAGAGGGGGTAGACGCATGAACTTTTTTGCTTGTTTGTGTTAGTTTGGTACATAGGACCATGGGGAACCAACATTTCATGTGGTCCGTTGCATGGTTCCATCCCCGGCACCCGACACGGGAGTTTTCACCTCTAAGTGTCGGAACTTACTACGGAGTAAGCGGGGTCGGTGAAGCGGGTCGCACCTCGGAGCTGTATCTTGGTTCCCACAACCTACCAACACACTCTTATACATATATTGGGGTCCATGCAAGTTTTGTTGAGATTCCAACGCTCCGTACCCCCGCTACGGTGAAACCCTACACCCGCTGGAAAAAAGTCCAAACCTGTCGATCTACCCCTTTGACCGGTGCCGAGAGGGGTTAGATGCATGAACTTTTTTGCTTGGTTGTGTTATGTTGGTACATAGGACCATGGGGAACCAACATTTCATGTGGTACATCGCATGATTCCACCCCCGGCACCCGACACGGGAGGTTTCACCTCTAAGTGTCGGAAATTACTACGGAGTGAGCGGGGTCGGTGAAGCGGGTCGCACCTCGGAGCTGTATCTTGGTTCCCGCAACCTACCAACACACTCTTACACATATATTAGTGACCCATGCAAGTTTTGTTGGGATTACGACGCTCCGTACCCCCGCTACGGTGAAACCCTACACCCGCTGGAAAAAAGTCCAACCTGTCGATCTACCCCTTTGACCGGCGCCGAGAGGGGGTAGACGCATGAACTTTTTTGCTTGTTTGTGTTAGGTTGGTACATAGTACCATGGGAAACTAACATTTCATGTCGTCCGTCGCATGGTTCCATCCCCGGCACCCGACATGGGAGTTTTCACCTCTAAGTGTCGGAACTTACTATGGAGTAAGCGGGGTCGGTGAAGCGGGTCGTACCTCGGAGCTATATCTTGGTTACCACAACCTACCAAAACACTCTTATACATATATTACTGACCCATGCAAGTTTTGTTGGATTACGACGCTCCGTACCCCGCTACGGTGAAACCCTACACCCGCTGAAAAAAAGTCCAACCTGTCGATCTACCCCTTGGACCGGCGCCGAGAGGGGGTAGACGCATGAACTTTTTTGCTTGTTTGTGTTAGGTTGGTACATAGTACCATGGGGAACCAACATTTCATGTGGTCCGTTACATGGTTCCATCCCCGGCACCCGACACGGGAGTTTTCACCTCTAAGTGTCGGAACTTACTACGGAGTAAGGGGGGTCGGTGAAGCGGGTCGCACCTCGGAGCTGTATCTTGGTTCCCAGAACCTACCAACACACTCTTATACATATATTGGGGTCCATGCAAGTTTTGTTGGGATTCCGACGCTCTGTACCCCCGCTACGATGAAACCCTACACCCGCTGGAACAAATCCAACCTGTCGATCTACCCCTTTGACCGGCGCCGAGAGGGGGTAGACGGATGAACTTTTTTCTTGTTTGTGATAGGTTGGTACATAGGACCATGGGGAACAACATTTCATGTGGTCCATCGCATTGTTCCATCCCCGGCACCCGACACGGGAGTTTTCACCTCTAAGTGTCAGAACTTACTACGGAGTAAGCGGGGTCGGTGAAGCGGGTCGCACCTTGGAGCTATATCTTGGTTCCCACAACCTACCAACACACTGTTATACATATTTAGGGACCCGTGCAAGTTTTGTTGGGATTCTGACGCTCTGTACCCCCGCTACGTCGAAACCCTACAACCGCTGGAAAAAAGTCAAACCTGTCGATCTACCCCTTTGACCGGCGTCGAAAGGGGTAGACACATGAACTTTTTTGCTTGTTTGTGTTAGGTTGGTACATAGGACCATGGGGAACCAACATTTTATGTGGTCCGTCGCATGGTTCCATCCCCGGCACCCGACACGGGAGTTTTCACCTCTAAGTGTCGGAACTTACTACGGAGTAAGCGGTGTCGGTGATGCGGGTCGCACCTCGGAGCTGTATCTTGGTTCCCACAACCTACCAACACACTCTTATACATATATTGGGGACCATGCAAGTTTTGTTGGGATTCCGATGCTCCGTACCCCCGCTACGGCGAAACCCTACACCCGCTAGAAAAAGTCAAACCTGTTGATCTACCCGTTTGACCGGCGCCGAGAGGGGGTAGACGCATGAACTTTTTTGCTTGTTTGTGTTAGGTTGGTACATAGGACCATGGGGAACCAACATTTCATGTGGTCCGTCGCAGGGTTCCATCCCCGGCACCCGACACAGGAGTTTTCACCTCTAAGTGTCGGAACTTACTACGGAGTGTGCGGGGTCGGTGAAGCGGGTCAGACCTCGGAGCTGTATATTGGTTCCCACAACCTACCAACACACTCTTACACATATATTGGGGTCCATGCAAGTTTTGTTGGATTCCGACGCTCCGTACCCCCGCTACGGTGAAACCCTACAGCCGCTGGAAAAAAGTCAAACCTGTCGATCTACCCCTTTGACCGGCGCCGAGAGGGGGTAGACACATGAACTTTTGTGCTTGGTTGTGTTAGGTTGCTACATAGTACCATGGGGAACCAACATTTCATGTGGTCCGTCGCATGGTTCCATCCCCGGCACCCGACACAGGAGTTTTCACCTCTACGTGTCGGAACTTACTATGGAGTAAGCGGGGGTCGGTTAAGCGGGTCGTGCCTCAGAGCTGTATCTTCGTTCCCACAACCTACCAACACACTCTTACACATATATTAGTGACCCATGCAAGTTTTGTTGGGATTACGAGGCTCCGTACCCCCGCTACGGCGAAACCCTACACCCGGTGAAAAAAAGTCCAACCTATCGATCTACCCCTTTGACCGGCCCCGAGAGGGGGTAGACGCATGATTTTTTTTGCTTGTTTGTGTTAGGTTGGTACATAGTACCATGGGGAACCAACATTTCATGTGGTCCGTCGCATGGTTCCATCCCCGGCACCCGACACGGGAGTTTTTGTAACATCCCAAATTTGTAATAAGTAAAATTAGTCAAAATTGGGAACCAACAAAAACTTTTGTTGTTTTATGTGTGATGATTGTTTCTTGTTGCTTGTGATGTTTGTTTGCTCAAATTAGAAAAACTTGGAAAAACAAAGAAATAAAATAAAAAAAATAAAAAAACAAACCAACAAAACAAATGTGACAAGTGTCACACACATTTCTCCAAGGGAGAAATTATTTTCCTTTCATACAAAATTCAGTGGAGTGATAAAATAAGCACTCCCATTTAGTTCCTACAACTTTTCCCTCTCCAAAAATAATTCTCAAAAATCTAAATTAAAATTCTAATTCCTTCTTTATCCTTTTTAAATCACAAAATGTGCTATGCTACACTTACAAAATAAATTCCTAAACAGCACCACAAATCTTCATAAATGAGTAAGAAGCAAATTAGGAAAACAATTTGCAAAAATTCAAATTTGGATTTGGGTCAGGCAGCTACCGAACACCTGGTGGCAGTGCCATGTTCTTCCCCAAATCCGAGATCGATTCGATCGATTTTGATCAAATTTCTGCAAATCTCTAGCGCCATTCGATCTCCCTCACCTCACCGCACCCGCCGGAGCCAAAGAAACGGAGTAATTTGACCCAGGGAGGAGCTACGCCAGGGGACAGGCGCCGCGCGCGCATATCGCCATTGTCACCACTGTGGAGAAGGAGGTGGCGATGACGTAGCAACTCAGCACCGTGCCCCCCTCTCTCCCTTGCTCTTCTGCTCCGTTGGGCACGAAAACACTGGCCAGACAGCGTCCACTCGCGCGCAATGCATGCGCCTGTGCTCGCCGTTCGCCATGGCCGACCCGAGGACACCGTTGTTGACCTCGCCGCTCCACTGCAACCCTCAACGCGTGGCCGCTCCCAGACGCTCCCCAGCTCACCTGCGGCCCCCCAGACAGCCTCCGGCATCGTCTCCCATCCCCTAGGCGACGCGTGAACTCCGACCACCGTGAGCCGAGCTTCGGGCTTAAATAGAGCACCCGAGCTCTCACCCCCTCTTCACTCCACACCACGGCCTCTCCCCTTGCTCCACATTCCCACCCGTGCGCCGCCAGGAGGGCGGAGCCTCTGCAGCGAAGTTGCTGCTACTCGTGTTCATCTTGAAGCTCGGTCATGCCCGAGGTAGAAGATGATCACGGCCGTGCCGTGTTGCTACTCCTTCTTTCCCTCTGACCCCTCTACATTGTTTCCATGGTTCACCGCACTCACACGCCCCTTTTTCCCTCTGTATCGTGCACAGACGCGACGCCAGGACCTCGCCGGAGTTCGGGAGCGTGCCGTGGAAGCAGAGCTGCTCGACGCCGTCGATTGGAGCCGTCCCAGGAAGTGAGATTTCTCCAGCGACCTTCCCCAAGCCTCCGCGATCCCTCTGCATCATCTACACGTCCTCCCGAGCCCCTAGGTGAGTGAATCGCAAACCTCGCCGTCGCCGGAGCCACGGCGCCGCCTATTTGTGGTCGTCGCCGATGCGCTCGCTCCCAGCCGTTGGATCTTAGATCGACGGTGTCTTACCGCTTCATCTAGATGTGACGCTGACACGTGGGACCCGCATTCAGTGTTTTAAACATTATCTAGAGCGCGAATCATTTTCTGTTGAGTCACTGACGAGTGGACCCCACCCGTCAGGTTCCTCAACATTATCTAGAACAGAGTAGTTTTCCAATTTAAATCCCTTGAAGAAATTGCTACTGGATCCAACTTTGAAATGTAATATCTCGAGATTCACAAGTCCAAATAAATCAAACCAAAATGTTCTGGAAAGCTTATGAAATTGTTCAACCAACCAAGGTGGTTTCATATCATTTAAATTAATAACTAATGTGTAGTATTAAAAATACCACAGAAGGTTTAAAACCTAAACTTGTTTGTTTCTGAAAATCTATTAATCCAAATGATGCCAATCCAATTTTATTAGCTTAGTACTGTGATCACTAAGCTTCCGTAATTTTTGTAGAATTAATTAAGCAATAGTAAATTAGTTAGCACTGGATTAAACTTAGCAAACCCTTCTGTACCAAAACAATTATAAAAGTTTAATGGTAACCCAAATTAGTTAGAACCAATTTTGTTAGATCACATTTAGTCATGGTTAGTTACCCTAAAAGGATTTAATTTTAGGATCAACAGAACTTAAGTTATAGCTAAAACTCAATTAATAAGTTTCTAGATTAAAACAAATATGTAGGGAATTTGATAACTCCAAATAATCCAAATCAAATTGGGTTGTCTTCTACACATCAGAAGCTCTCTATAGAATTTTAGTTTGTATTTTTTGATCAACATAACTCAAGTTATGGAAATAAACATGAATAACAAGTTTCTGCCATAAGTGTGGCATAATTAAATAATGGTTAGTTAAATTAATTTGAAACCAAATTGTGTTGCTTTGTGTGTGCGGTAGCTAATTGATTGAGTTTAAGATTGTAATATTGTGATGTTGATTGAGTAGTGATAGTAATTGTTTTTATTATTTGTTTGACGTTTAGACGAGATCGTCGCCGGAACCAACGAGGAGGGTGATTACTTCGATCAACCTGAACAAGACTCCGAGAACTTCGCGGAGCAAGGCAAGCTACTCTCTGAGCTTGCACCCCATTTGAATATACATCTACTTCGGTAACATCACCTATTCAAAATTACCAATGATTTTGAAAACCTTTTTACAAGTACATGAAAACTATTTTTGCCACCCTATGTAGAAATATAAGTTAGTTATTATAAAATTATAGGATGGGAAAAGTTATTGTTTATTCAAAACTCCTTTGAAAATAGTTGGATGAATGTGGAATGCCGAGATGTCGGTGTTGAAGTGAAGAAGTGGAGAATGGTGATGTTTATGAAAAATGCACATTGTGTCCCTGTACTTACGTCGGCTAGCCGATAACCTGTGCGACCACATTTACCCACATATGGGCATGGGCGTAGTCATATAATTTGCTCATATTAGTATGTTATGCCTCAAGAACGGAGATGACTCCGTTCTATGAGGGATGGTTTGGTGACCTACCCCTGACCCGGGTCCTCGCACAGTGTGGTGAAGAAAGATCCTTCCACATGTGATGGATAGAAGGCTGTCCCCTATACACCGCCGGGCAGAACTATGAGTCCTCACACTTAGATTTCGACGGGCTGGGTTAAGTGTTGATGGAAAGTGTCATAGCGGCAGGGTCCTATACTAGCATGAGCAAAGGACAGGCTATGGTCGGTGACTCAACTTCGCATACACCTTGTATGGCGGGACGTGGCTGACACGATGAGTTGCCGGATGGATGTGGGAAAAGCGTACTACCTCTGCAGAGGGTAAAACTATTCGAATAGCCGAGTCCTCGGATATGGACAGTTGGAAGGCCCTACTCTGACCATGTGCAAGTTTTTGAAGAGCTTAAGTTTTTAAAGAAAATGAAGTGGAGAATGTGTTATACACCTATACCAACGGATCGGTATGAGGTTGTTGGAGGCAATTGGACCATGATGGGCTATGGTCGGAAAAAGGAGGAGTTTTGGAGAAGTAAATAAAATTGTGTTTCTATTGGAGGATAGTTCTAAAATTCTTCTCACCTTTTTCAATAAAGATATAGAGATATTTTTAATAAATAAAAATGTTATGAAATAAAAGTAAAGCCTGCTCAAGTTGGGGTAGTTTGCGAGTACAATTCCAATTGTACTCATATTGGTTTCGCCCCTGGCTGTTGTCTTAGCCAGACCCCGAGGAGCACTACGCCGACGAGGAGTACGGCGACTTCTACGCAAACTAAGGATTTCCATTAGTCAGCTGCATGTTGGGTCGTCGTTGGGACGCGTTTATCTTCTACGCCGTAGTATCCGCTGCATAAGTTGATTTGGCCCTTGAAGGCACCTATGTAAGAACTTGGTCTGTATGACCATTTATGTAAGACTTTAATTCGGTATTGTAATGGATGTAAATTTTGATATTCCGTTCGGATTATGTGCAACGACAGACTGATCACGGGATCGTTGTGTTAAGCATAATCGGGTATTTCGGACAGCTAGTCCGGGGTCCCCACAGAGCTGGTATCAGAGCCATCCTGACTTTAAGAAACCTTAGTTAGCGCGGTCGTCAGATAATAGTTACAAAAGTTAATTTCTAAAAATGAAGGAGTGAAGTATTTTCGAAAACTGCTTATCTCCCAATCCTCTCACTTATGCAAAATATTACCCTCATTAAATATTACATTTTCTATGTACCCCTAATTTTTTTTAACACTTGTCATTCCATTAAGTTTAAAAAAATTGCGCACTTGTTATTCCACTAAATTTAAAATTTGGTACACTCATCATCTCACTAACTTAAAAATATTGCTTTAAATTCTAGATGGCGCTTCACTTCACCGAGTTCGTTCAGCTTGAGAAGGACGACAAGTTGATGTTTGAGAAGGACTTGTTTGAGCTAAGCAAGTTGTTAGGTCGCCCCGCTCCAGAGTTCAAGGGAGCTCAGGTTGACGCCCTCGGTAATGGGAACCTGTGTTGGCGTATTGAGTCGTCTGTTCGGGGGAACATCAAGTCTCCCGGATCCAGGACGATGATCTTCGTCACCATGGCCGCCCACTGGGGCAATGGACTGTGTCGTGCGATGTAGAGGTTGCTGGCTCGGCTTTGTGAGGAGCACAAGGCGGAGTTGGTGAACTCCCGTTTCCGGTTCTATGAGAGTCGCACCGACGATGGCCACCCGGTTGCATCACCTCTACACCCGACGTTCGGAGAGTACATCCTAGACATGGAGGTCCTACTCTACACCACCCAGGAGGATCTGATGGACGCTAGACTCCGATCTCACTTTGAGCGCATCTCGCTCAAGGAGAGTCACGAGCGTGAGGCGCAGCTGAAGCAGGACAAGATCGCTCTTCTCAAGAGGAGGACCCATCTGAAGAAGATTATCGCAAAGCTTCGCAAGAAGGTGGTAGAGCAGGAGGAGATCATGAGGACATGGAGCACCATGCCAACGAGATGGAGGAGGAGGGCGAGGATCTCCGCAGGGAGAACATCGCCTTCATCAGTGATGATGAGGATTATCAGGAGGAGATGGATTACGAGGAGGAGGACGACGAGGAGGAGCTAATTGACGAGGAGGAGGAGCCACTCGAGGCAGTTCTTGAGGACGAGGAGGAGGACCCGGAGGAGCCTCCCTACCAGTCCGATGCTGACATAGCAGAGCCTAAGATTCCACCTCAGTAGGCGAGTGACTTGAGCACTATCGTAGGATTATGTCGACCCCCATCCCTAGTCTAATCTAGGTGTTGGCTCTTTTGGAGACCATGTATTATGTACATTAGAAGTAGGATGATGTTGTAGGCTTGATGTTGTGAACTTGTTGATGTGATGTTTTGTTGTATGAAAGTGTTAGTCTTGTTTGATCTGTGCAAAAGTATTTTCGATACCATCCTTAATCAATCAACCTTTGCGACTTCATCGTTTCCCCTTAGTCAAAACCCTTTTTGCCTCGCCCCTTATATCTGGTATGCTTCAGGATGATGGTTACTTGTCGCAACCCGGATGGAGGACCACCGCCACCATCACCAGAACCAACCCCCGCCCAACTTCTTGCGCTTATCATGGAGGAACGCCAAGCTGCCCAGGAGGAGCGTCTAGCTCATCTCGCTGCCTTGCAGCAGATTGCCGCTGCCCACGTCAACAACAACAACAATGGCAATGGCAATGGCAATGGCAATGGTGAAGGCAATCAGCGATCCACCTTGAGCGATTTTCAGAAGACCAACCCACCCACCTATTCCAGGGGACTTCACCCGCTGGAAGCCGATGACTGGCTTCGCACCATCGGGAACAACCTGGAAGTTGCTGCCGTGGGAGAACCGGAGAAAGTTCTGTATGCAACCCACTATCTTGCTGGACCGACACGAGCTTGGTGGGAAGCTACCAAGGCTCTCCAGCAAGTTGGCCATGTTATCAATTGGGCTAAGTTCCAGGAGAAGTTCCGCAAGAAACATATCCCCGACGGACTCATTGAGAGGAAGAAGGATGAATTCCGCAAGCTGAGGCAGGGAAGTAAAGACGTGGTTGGTTATCTTGATGAGTTTACCGACTTATCTTGGTATGCTCCTGAGGACACCGACACAGAGAAGAAGAAGATGGAGCATTTCCTGAATGGACTTCATGATGAGTTGCAGTGTGCTTTGATTATCCATGACTTCTTTGATTTGGAGTAACTTGTGAACAAAGCCATCCAGCTGGAGACCAAGCGCAAGTCCATGTTTGAAGGTCGTAAGAGGAGGATGAATTTTTCTGAAGGTTCTAGCAACCAGAGGCCTCGTATCTTTCAGCCAGCCCCCAAGCCTGTTTACCGACCACCACAAGCTCCACGCTCCAACTTTCCTACCCGCCCAAACAACTTCAACCGCCCCAATGATAGCACCCGTCCCGGAGGAAACTTCAACAATGCCAACCATAATGCCAATGTTGTCTGCTTTGAATGCGGCACTAAAGGTCATTATTCAAGAGAATGCCCCAATCCAAAGAGGAATGTTCAGCGCCCCACTGCCCCGACGCCGAGCAATGGTCAATGCCGTAATGGTAATGGCAAGAACGCCACACCCCGCGGAAATGTGGCTGTTCCCAAAGGCCGTCTGCACAACATCAATGCTGAAGAAGCCCTAGATGCGCCAGATGTTGTGCTGGGTAAGTTTCTTGTCAACTCAGTGCCTGCAACTGTTCTGTTTGATTCTGGTGCTACCCATTCCTTTGTTACCAAGGAGTTTGTTGATAAGGGAGGTCTCGTCGGGAGTCTCTTACCCAAACCCATGGTCGTGCAAATCCCAGAGTCCACAGTAGAGACCAAGCTGTTTTGCCCCGACGTTTCCCTTGAGATCAAAGGAGAAAAGTTTCCAGCCGACTTAATTGTTCTAGGAACCCAAGGTATAGATGTTATTTTGGGTATGAACTGGCTAGCCAATTACCGTGGTCGAATAGACTGCGCCAGAAGAGCTGTATCCATCACCACAGCCAAAGATGTCGAAGTGGAGTATGTATTCGGAGCTAGCCATTCCCATCCAGGCTGCCATGAGAGCATAGCTCGACCCACCCTAGATGAGATCCGTGTTGTCCACCTATTCCGAGATGTTTTCTCGGAGGAATTGCGTGGTATGCCACCAGACCGGGATATTGAGTTCATAATTGAACTTATTCCGGGAACAGCCCCTATATCCCAGAGACCTTATCGGATGAACCCGGAAGAACTGGTTGAATTGAAGAAGCAGTTGGCTGATATGCTCAGCAAAGGTCTTATTCGTCCAAGTGCTTCACCTTGGGGATCACCCATTATTTTTGTGGACAAAAGAGATGGTACCACACGCCTGTGTGTGGATTATCGCAAGCTCAATGGTGTGACCATTAAAAACAAATACCCTCTTCCCAAGATCGAGGATCTGTTCGATCGGATGAACAGAGCCCGAGTCTTTTCTAAGATCGATCTTCTGATAGGATATCATCAGCTGAAAATCCGCGAGTCAGACATTCCCAAGACCGCCTTTACCACCCGTTACGGTTTGTTTGAATACACCGTGATGTCTTTGGTTTAACCAATGCCCCAGCCTATTTCATGAACCTCATGAACAAGATTTTCATGGAGTACCTCGACAAGTTCGTGGTAGTCTTCCTCGATGACATTCTTGTCTACTCCAAGACCGAAGAAGAGCATGCTGAACACCTGCGTCTAGTTTTGGAAACCCTCCGAGAGCAAAAGCTTTATGCCAAGCTTAGCAAGTGTGAGTTTTAGCTTAGCGAAGTGGCATTTCTCGGTCATGTCATCTCTGCTGGAGGAATTTCTGTTGACCCAGAGAAGATTCGAGCCATCGTGGACTGGAAAGCCCCCACTACTGTGACGGAAATCCGAGAATTTCTTGGACTAGCGGGTTATTACCGCAAGTTTGTTGAAGGATTTTCTAGTATAGCCAAACCCATGACCCAACTGTTAAAGAAGGACATGAAATTTGAGTGGACTCAGAAGTGAGAAGATAGTTTTCAAGAGTTGAAGAAGAGACTGACCTCAACCCCAGTCTTAATCATGCCAAACGTCACCAAGAGTTTCGACGTGTATTGCGATGCATCATGCCTCGGACTTGGCTGATGCAAGAAGGCAAAGTTGTGTCATATCTGTCCCGGCAGTTGCGACCGCACGAAGAGAATTATCCAACCCATGATCTGAGTTAGCTGCTGTTGTTCTTGCTCTTAAGACGTGGCGTCCCTATCTTGCGGGACATCGCTGCAAGGTCTATACGGATCACAAGAGCTTGAAGTATATTTCACCCAGAAGAGTTGAACCTGAGGCAGAGGAGATGGATGGAATTAATCAAGGATTATGATATTGGAATCCATTATCACCTAGGAAAGGCTAACGTAGTTGCCGATGCCCTTAGTCGCAAGCCCTGCACCCTAAATGCCTTAATCCAGCCGAACAACCAGCCTTGTTTAAGGAGTTCGAAGATTTCGGACTAGAGCTTGTTAGCCATGGTTATCTCGCCAATCTAGAGTTAGCCCCAACCTGATGGATCAAATCAAGGAAGCCCAAAGGATCATGAAGCATTGAAGGAATTAAGAAGAAGATTTCTCTCGGCAAAGCACCCGGTTTTACCGAAGATGCTGAAGGAGTGCTGGATTCAATGGCCGTATCTGTGTGCCCAATGTCAAGGAACTTAAGGAGTTAATCTGAAGGAAGCCCATGAGACCCCTTATTCAATCCACCCCGGCGGAACAAAATGTACCAAGACCTTCGTGAAAGATTTTGGTGGCATGGAATGAAGCGAGAGATTGGTTCTTTCGTAGCCAAGTGTGATATCTGTCAGCGAGTCAAGGCTGAACATCAGCGACCCGCTGGATTGCTTCAACCTTTGAAAATTCCTGAGTGGAAGTGGGATGAAATTGGAATGGATTTTATTACCGGACTTCCAAGATCCAACCGAGGCCATGATTCAATCTGGGTCATCGTTGATCGACTGACCAAGGTTGCCCATTTTATTCCGTCAATACCACTTATCAGGGAAATCAACTGGCAGACTTGTATATTTCCAGAATAGTAAGCCTGCATGGTGTGCCTAAGAAGATTGTATCTGATAGAGGCACGCAATTCACTTCAAGATTCTGGAAATCCTTCACGAAGCCCTCGGAACCAAGTTAGCTTTAGCACAGCTTATCATCCCCAGACCGGAGGCCAAACTGAGCGAGTGAACCAGATATTGGAGGACATGCTTCGTGCATGTGTTCTATCCTATGGTTCCAAGTGGGAAGATTGTCTTCCGTTTGCAGAGTTCTCCTACAACAATAGTTACCAGTCTAGTCTGCAAATGGCCCCTTTTGAAGCCCTTTACGGCAAGAAGTGTCGTACGCCCCTGAATTGGTCCGACACCGGAGAAGGCAAATTGTTTGGACCAGATACCCTCCGTGAAGCTGAAGAACAAGTTCAACTTATTCGCGAGCGTCTCAAAACTGCCCAATCCCGTCAGAAGAGCTACGCTGATCCCAAGCGTCGCGATCTCACCTTCAGTGTCGGAGATTATGTCTATCTCCGAGTGACACCACTTAAGGGAATACAGCATTTTCATGTCAAAGGAAATTAGCGCCAAGATATATTGGACCCTTCAAGGTTATTGCTCGTCGAGGAGAAGTATCCTATCAGCTGGAATTGCCCCCAGAGTTATCGGAATTTCACGACGTCTTCCACATTTCCTTGCTTCGGAAATGTCTTGAAGTTCCCGACCAGGCCGATTTTTCAAGAACATCGACCATCACTCCATCGACCTGAACAATGACCTGACCTATCATGAGAGACCCGTCAAGATTCTCGATGAAGATGTTCGTCTTACCCGGAGGCGCGCGATCAAGTTCTACAAAGTCCAGTGGACTAATCACTCTGAAGAAGAAGCAACTTGGGAACGCGAAGACTATCTTAGAAGCGAATTCCCAAACCTCCTTAGTACCTAAGCCTAGCAAATCTCGGGACGAGATTTAGTTTAAGGGGGGAAGGATCTGTAACATCCCAAATTTGTAATAAGTAAAATTAGTCAAAATTGGGAACCAACAAAAACTTTTGTTGTTTTATGTGTGATGATTGTTTCTTGTTGCTTGTGATGTTTGTTTGCTCAAATTAGAAAAACTTGGAAAAACAAAGAAATAAAATAAAAAAATTAAAAAAACAAACCAACAAAACAAATGTGACAAGTATCACACACATTTCTCCAAGGGAGAAATTATTTTCCTTTCATACAAAATTCAGTGGAGTGATAAAATAAGCACTCCCATTTAGTTCCTACAACTTTTCCCTCTCCAAAAATAATTCTCAAAAATCTAAATTGAAATTCTAATTCCTTCTTTATCCTTTTTAAATCACAAAATGTGCTATGCTACACTTACAAAATAAATTCCTAAACAACACCACAAATCTTCATAAATGAGTAAGAAGCAAATTAGGAAAACAATTTGCAAAAATTCAAATTTGGATTTGGGTCAGGCAGCTGTCGAACACCTGGTGGCAGTGCCATGTTCTTCCCCAAATCCGAGATCGATTCGATCGATTTCGATCGAATTTCTCCAAATCTCTGGCGCCATTCGATCTCCCTCACCTCACCGCACCGCCGGAGCCGAAGAAATGGAGTAATTTGACCCAGGGGAGGAGCTGCGCCAGGGGACAGGCGCCGCGCGCGCACGTTGCCATGGTTGCCACTGTGGAGAAGGAGGTGGCGACGCCGTAGTGACTCAGCACCGTGCCCCCTCTCTCCCTTGCTCTTCTACTCCGTTGGGCATGAAAACACCGGCCAGACAGCGTCCACTCGTGCGCAATGCACGCGCCCGTGCTCGCCGTTCGCCATGGCCGACCCGAGGACACCGTTGTCGACCTCGCCGCTCCACTGCAACCCTCAACACGTGGCCGCTCCCAGATGCTCCCCAGCTCACCTGCGCCCCCCCCAGACAGCCTCCGGCATCCTCTCCCATCCCCTAGGCGACGCGTGAACTCCGACCACCGTGAGCCGAGCTTCGGGCTTAAATAGAGCACCCGAGCTCTCACTCCCTCTTCACTCCACACCACGGCCTCTCCCCTTGCTCCACATTCCCACCCGTGCGCCGCCAGGAGGGCGGAGCCTCTGCAGCGAAGCTGCTGCTGCTCGTGTTCATCTTGAAGCTCGGCCGTGCCCGAGGTAGAAGATGATCACGGCCGTGCCGTGTTGCTACTCCTTCTTTCCCTCTGACCCCTCTACGTTGTTTCCATGGTTCACCGCACTCACATGCCCCTTTTTCCCTCTGTATCGTGCACAGACGCGATGCCAGGACCTCGCCGGAGTTCGGGAGCGTGTCGTGGAAGCAGAGATGCTCGACGCCGTCGATTGGAGCCGTCCCAGGAAGTGAGACTTCTCCAGCGACCTTCCCCAAGCCTCCGTGATCCCTCTGCATCATCTACACGTCCTCCCGAGCACCTAGGTGAGCGAATCGCAAACCTCGCCGTCGCCGGAGCCACGGCCCCGCCCATTTGTGGTCGTCGCCGATGCGCTCGCTCCCAGCCGTTGGATCTTAGATCTACGGTGTCTTACCGCTTCATCTAGATGTGATGCTGACACGTGGGACCCGCAGTCAGTGTTTTAAACATTATCCAGAGCATGAATCGTTTTCTGTTGAGTCACTGACGAGTGGACCCACCCGTCAGGTTCCTCAACATTATCCAGAACAGAGTAGTTTTCCAATTTAAATCCCTAGAAGAAATTGCTACTGGATCGAACTTTGAAATGAAATATCTCGAGATTCACAAGTCCAAATAAATCAAACCAAAATATTCTGGAAAGCTTATGAAATTGTTCAACCAACCAAAGTGGTTTCACATCATTTAAATTAATAACAAATGTGTAGTATTAAAAATGCCACAGAAGGTTTAAAACATAACTTGTTTGTTTCTGAAAATCTATTAATCCAAATGATGCCAATCCAATTTTGTTAGCTTAGTACTGTGATCACTAAGCTTCCCTAATTTTTGTAGAATTAATTAAGCAATAGTAAATTAGTTAGCACTGGATTAAACTTAGCAAACCCTTCTGTACCAAAACAATTATAAAAGTTTAATGGTTAATCCAAATTAGTTAGAACCAATTTTGTTAGATCAAATTTAGTCATGATTAGTTACCACTAAAAGGATTTAATTTTAGGATCAACAGAACTTAAGTTATAGCTAAAACTTAATTAATAAGTTTCTGGATTAAAACAAATATGTAGGGAGTTTGATAACTCCAAATAATCCAAATCAAATTGGGTTGTCTTTTACACATCAGAAGCTCTCGGTAGAATTTTAGTTTGTATTTTTGTGATCAACATAACTCAAGTTATGCAAATAAACATGAATAACAAGTTTCTGCCATAAGTGTGGCATAATTAAATAATGGTTAGTTAAATTAATTTAAAACCAAATTGTGTTGCTTTGTGTGTGCAGTAGCTAATTGATTGAGTTTAAGATTGTAATGTTGTGATGTTGATTGAGTAGTGGTAGTAATTATTTGTATTATTTGTTTGACGTTTAGACGAGATCGTCGCCGGAACCTACGAGGAGGGTGATTACTTCGATCAACCTGAACAAGACTCCGAGAACTTCGCGGAGCAAGGCAAGCTACTCTCTGAGCTTGCACCCCATTTGAATATACATCTACTTCGGTAACATCACCTATTCAAAATTACCAATGATTTTGAAAAACTTTTTACAAGTACATGAAAACTATTTTTGCCACCCTATGTAGAAATATAAGTTAGTTATTATAAAATTATAGGATGGGAAAATTTATTGTTTATTCAAAAATCTTTTGAAAATACTTGGATGAATGTGGAATGCCGAGATGTCGGTGTTGAAGTGAAGAAGTGGAGAATGGTGATGTTTATGAAAAATGCACATTGTGTCCCTGTACTTACGTCGGCCAGCCGATAACCTGTGCGACCACATTTACCACATATGGGCAAGGGCGTAGTCATATAATTTGCTCATATTAGTATGTTATGCCTCAACAACGGAGATGACTCCGTTCCATGAGGGATGGTTTGGTGACCTACCCCTGACCCGGGTCCTCGCACAGTGTGGTGAAGGAAGATCCTTCCACATGTGGTGGATAGAAGGTTGTCCCCTATACACCGCCGGGCAGAACTATGGGTCCTCACACTGAGATTCCGACGGGCTGGGTTAAGTGTTGATGGAAAGTGTCATAGCGGCAGGGTCCTATACTAGCATGAGCAAAGGACAGGCTATGGTCGGTGACTCAACTTCGCATACACCTTGTATGGCGGGACGTGGCTTACACGATGAGTTGCCGGATGGATGTGGGAAAAGCGTGCTACCTCTTCAGAGGGTAAAACTATTCGAATAGCCGAGTCCTCGGATATGGACAGTTGGAAGGCCCTACTCTGACCATGTGCAAGTTTTTGAAGAGCTTAAGTTTTAAAAGAAAATAAAGTGGAGAATGTGTTATACACCTATACCAACGGATCAGTATGAGGTTGTTGGAGGCAATTGGACCATGACGGGCTATGGTCGGAAAAAGAAGGAGTTTTGGAGAAGTAAATAAAATGGTGTTTCTATTGGAGGATAGTTCTAAAATTCTTCTCACCTTTTTCAATAAGATATAGAGATGTTTTTAATAAATAAAAATGTTATGAAATAAAAGTAAAGCCAGCTCAAATTGGGGTAGTTTGCGATTACAATTCCAATTGTACTCATATTGGTTTCGTCCCTGGCTATTGTCTTAGCCAGACCCCGATGAGCACTACGCCGACGAGGAGTATGGCGACTTCTACGCAAACTAAGGATTTCCATAAGTCAGGGTCATCGTAGGGACGCGTTTATCTTCTACGCCGTAGTATCCGCTGCATAAGTTGATTTGGCCCTTGAAGGCACCTATGTAAGAACTTGGTCGTATGACCATTTATGTAAGACTTTAATTCGGTATTGTAATGGATGTAAACTTTGATATTCCATTCGGATTATGTGCAACGACAGACTGATCACGGGATCGTTGTGTTAAGAATAATCGGGTATTTCGGATAGCTAGTCCGGGGTCCCCACAGTTTTCACTCTAAGTGTCAGAACTTACTACGGAGTAAGCGGGGTCGGTGAAGAGGGTCGCACCTCGGAGCTGTATCTTGGTTCCCACAACCTACCAACACACTCTTATACATATATTGGGGTCCATGCAAGTTTTGTTGGGATTCCAACGCTCCGTACCCCCGCTACGGCGAAACCCTACACCCGCTGGAAAAAAGTCTAACCTGTCAATCTACCCCTTTGACCGGCGCCGAGAGGGGGTAGACGCATCAACTTTTTTTCTTGTTTGTGTTAGGTTGGAACATAGGACCATGGGGAAACAACATTTCATGTGGTCCGTCGCATGGTTCCATCCCCGCACCCGACACGGGAGTTTTCACCTCTAAGTGTCGGAACTTACTACGGAGTAAGCGGGGTCGGTGAAGCGGGTCGCACCTCGGAGCTGTATCTTGGTTCCCACAACCTACCAACACACTGTTATACATATTTAGGGTCCCATGCAAGTTTTGTTGGGATTCTGACGCTCTGTACCCCCGCTATGGCGAAACCCTACACCCGCTGGAAAAAAAGTCAAACCTGTCGATCTACCCCTTTGACCGGACGCCGAGAGGGGGTAGACGCATGAACTTTTTTGCTTGTTTTGTGTTAGGTTGGTACATAGACCATGTGTCGGGGGAATACTTTACGCATTAACCCGCGGCCCATATTGATAAAGTGCGACCCAGTTTACTCACACGATAAAGGCCTGCATGAAAGCAAGCCCAATATTGCACCGCCACAAGGAGAAGAATCTAGAAGACGTATCCTGGAAGACGTGAGGAAGAGTTAGTCTCCAAATAGGTTCCAGTCGATGTATTCCCTTGTGGAGGAAGTTTTTCTTTGTAACCTAGCGAGTCTCTCTGTGTATATAAAGAGGACTCGCAGGACTTAGACGGGGTCGAGCTATCAAGCCCTAAACCCTAGTTCTTACGGCGAGTATCCAGATCGGATCGCCTCCATTGTAACACCACATATATCATATCAATACCAATCTAGGGTAGGCAGGAAGTAGGTCTTTTACCTCACATTGAGGGGGGCCGAACCTGGGTAAATCTGTGTTCGTCCTTGTTCCAGCGATCCCAAGCTCGGAGACGATTGACTCGCGTAATCCCACACCTACGAAGTCATCCATGACATCTGACGTGACAAACCCACGACAGTTGGCACCCCCGTGGGCCTGCGGTCAAGAGCGTCACGTTCCGTGCAGGATCAGAATCAGGGTTCAAGGACATCGCCATCGGCCAAGTG